>BJBW01008664.1:0-23880 GCA_004320125.1 Scolopax mira
CAAATAACAAATTTGCCTGACCTTGGTTGTTATAGCAATAAGTATAAGCAAGGGCCTCTCTGCATACCATTCCTTGGTATAATCAGGTCTTATCACTGGGAGAGCGAACAGTTTCTGAACAATATGCTGTTAATTTCAGAGTTTAGTTAGTTAGAAGAGGCCCAGAAGAAAAAGTAAAATTACTGAATAGAAAATTAGTTCTGTTTTACCTCAAACCAGGACACTGATTATTTATTTTTTTAAGAGAACATTTCTTTCTTCATTATTTATTGGAGTCTTCCCACCATAGGCAAGCAAAATCAATGAGCCTTTTGATTGGAATTGAAAAAATGGAAAGGGGAGATGTGATAAAAGGACAAATTCTAACAATATGCCTGCAGCTGTGTAAGTCACTGCTTTTAGATTAGATACAATCCCCATGTCACAGTTCTGTATTCACTTTTAATGCTAGGATAGAAATCATACATTTGGTCACCCATGACAAACCATACTTGTTAGTTCTATTTTTATTTACTTTTTTCTTCCTTCTCTGTATAAGAGATAAAACGTCATCAAATATACTCGGGCTCCAGTTATTTTAGTAAATGGAATCCAGTGTTGATCTCAATGCATTTTTGAAATGTGGAAAAGTCAGAATTTTATTATTGCTTTTGCTTCATAAATCTCATTCCTACTCATTTGTGGGCATAAGATTCTATTAGCTACAATTCAGTGAAATTTTCCAGGAAACAATAACACTGAACTGCCTCATTCAATAACTGCATCTAGTTTATTCTTAGATAATAAAAATGTCTTTTATGATTCATTACAACTTTCCTTTGTTCTTTATATGATATGAAACCAATAGATGGAAATTATCTGAAATAATAAAAAGTAGCCTGGCAGCTACTTGGTAATCACTAAGAAAAGGCAAAATCTAATGCACAACCTGTATAATAGGTCTCTAAAGCTATTCCTATGTAACTCTGACAACATAAGATTATTAAAATACAAAATAATTAATGTTTATAATATGAATTAAATTTAGCAATATGAGATGTGAACTTTAAGATTAGTTGAAATCTCACTGATTAGAGTAGATTTAGTCATGACCCTTATAGACAGAGAAGTAAAGGTGTGAATGCACTGAATTAAAATAATCCAGGAGCTGAACATATCCATAAATCTGGATCTGGATATCCATGGTTCTGTTAAGTCATTTAAGTCAACTTGCAGTGTTAGGTGTCAGTAAAACTGATAGGGAACTTTTCCACCCAAGTATTATTTAGTCGGAAGTATAATTCTTAAAAATAATTTTTTTCACAAGACGATTAAGTAGTCCAAATAGCAAATAAATTCAAAATTGATTGAAAGGCAAGACTTTGGGTTTGAGAATGACTGAAATTAAAATATTTATGTTTCTTTAACTACACCAAAAACTCTGAATCTGCTCAGTTTTTAACTATGCCTGCTTGTTGTGCCACAGTACCTCACATATATTGTAATCTGGGTTAATGCTTTTACTTCTCTTGAGGGCCAGGACTCTCTCTGCAAATGGCAACATGCTTCTCTGTTTGCTACTCCATAGGAATCATTTTTGCAGAGCCATACCTGTGATCTCTGTTGAGACCAGCACCTGTGGGAATTCTATCAGTTCTTTGGGGACAAGTCTGTCGGTATGCCAATGATTTTGAGCTGCAATGCATTTTAGCATGCTGTGCAGCAAAGTCAAAACCATCATCATTGGCAACTATTTGAGACAAAGGGTAAATATGAGTAACCATCTGCAAGAATTTGCAGATACATTGTTTTACCAAGGCAGCATAATTCTCTTTGGAGTGAGTATCAAATTTCTATTTGATAGCTTGAAAAATGCAGTATTGAAAATATTTCAAAAACTGCTAAACATGAATAAGATTTTTCTGCTGCACTTTGGATGTGTTTTGTGTTGTTCTTAAAACCTGATTTTTTAAATGAACCTGAACCTCTAATAAAAAGGACCTCAGAAGGGAATTAGACTTTGAATGAGTTGACTGCACATGAGGCAGTTGTCATTCTAGCAAGAAGCAAAGAAAAGTGCGCTGTGGAGGCACAGGCTTTGATGAAGTCAGTAGCAGAGTTCCTTTCTATTTCAATGGAGTCAGAATTTCACCCTGTGTTTTTATTGCCTCTTTGCTAACCACAGTCTAGAAGACTGGTAAATAATTTTCATAACTGCCAGGAAGAGAAACACTGAACATAAGAGCACATATATTCTCAAAAATAGTCCTTGTGCATAAAAACATCTAATAAAATCTCTTGGAAGTGTTCAACAGCACAAATGAATTCTGATGCATTTTTCTTAAATAATGAGCATCAAGGAAAAAGAGAATTCAAGCAAGAGAATTCAAGTTGAAACCAAGACAAAAGGCTTTACAACAGGAGTAAAGTCTCACAGTAGCTTTGTCCAAACATCTTGCATTCTTTATGCACAAACTCTCAGCTATTTCGTCAAAAAGCTTGGCAGTTGGGTATGCAAGGAATGCAGGACTGTGCTCTGAAGTGATAAGCCTAAAATAATCATGGCTTTTTTCTTCAAACTTAGACAAAACTCCTCAGACATTGAAAAGTCAAATGCCAGCATAAAGACCAAATAAATCTTCATTTTGCCATTTAGAATTCCAGAAGTTTTCCTAGTATTTCACCAAGTGCCCATGACTTCTTCTAAAATGAAGTATAAATCTTCACACTCGTTCTTCATCCCCAGCTGCTTAGGGCACAACCAACTTCTTCTTGGTACTGCTTTGATTTGGGAACAATTATATCCAGGGTCAATCCCTTACATAATTTGAACCATCCAGAAGCCTGAAATAAAAAAATTGTACTATACGTCTCCTGGAGTATAATCTCACATAATAATGGTGAGTGATTTTTAATTATCCCAAATAATACCCAAGAAATCACTATAGAAGATGAACTCCCATCTTGGTCTACCATACAAAGTCCAGGTCTTCCAGAAAGGAGATCTTGTGCCACATCCATCATATTAGAGATGCTTCATATCCATGACCAGGGAAGATGTTTTTAAGATGTTCTTGTGATCATTAGAAGATCCAAATTCTTTATTCCAAGAGGTAGGACTGATTGTATCTAGAAATAATTCAAAATTTTGAGAAACTGTTGCAGTTTTTCTCACTTTTAGTTTTGGCATTTGGATGCTGAAAGCATATACTCTGGATATGACAGCTTCTATTGCTTGAGCTAAAAATTCCTCAAGGTATGCTGGAACAGCAGTATCTTTATTTTGTCACTTGGTTTTGTTATTTTTTTTCCAAATAGATTATGGAGACATGCACAATCAGCTAAAAACATGATGAGGAAATGCTCAGAAAAACAACAATTTCTCACTATCCATGGGCAAAATAAAGTATAAACACAGCAACACAAATGCAGTCTTATTTCAAATGAACCATGTAATGGCTTTGAATAAAAATGTGTATGTGAATGAGATGTCTGGTAATTGGTTATAGAAATGAGTACATCTAACCTGTTTCAACCTTGCATGACTGATATAACACAATGCTAAGCCAGGCAGGTTAATACTTAATTGCCAGGTTACATAGCTGAGAAATTAAAATGCCAGGGAGAATTTAATTTTAATTTTTGACAACTGTGGGTTTTTGTGGCTGGAAAACAAGCCATAGAAAACCAATACATTTTATGTGATGTATCAGACATAAGACTGTGATATATCTTACATGAATGTAAAAGGAGATTGTACTTGTGTTGATAGGTGACCTTAATTCAATTCTGCTGGCACATTCAACTTACATGCAGCATTTTAAAAAATATGCTAAATTCTGATTCAATACCTAGTGAATATTGACTCTTCATCATCACAGAGAAGCATCATCATTGTTCTAGCTATAGAGAGGGGTAAAAAAACCCAAGCAGCTCTAAGCCACCATAAGACTCATAAAATAAATGTAATTGATTTTAGAGTAATAAAGCATTTCCTTCCAAGGAACACAGAAGTTCACATCCTCTATCAAGCTTCTGGTAATAGCTGCATCCTTATACCATTGCACTACTCTTCTGATCAGGAGTTTGATCAATGTGTTTTATTATAGGATGATTTCTCTACTACACCTGAAAGATGTCAGTACTGCATGAAGTCATATTGGGAAAGCCTCTTTCAAAAGCCTCTGCAACTGTTCCTTAAACTGGATAACACCTTATCTTTTAAGCGCTTCTCCTGAAATCAATATGGCTTCTTCTGGGGTAAGATACTATTCACCATAAGTAGATCTCAATGAACATTAAGACAGCAGACAGAATTAAAAGGAGGATAGTATATTGTATTGGATATATATTAGATTTTATTTCTACGGCATATGTGGGTGTTGTACCTCAATGTAATACTTATATTTTCTGTGATGTAAATTATTCTCAAGATGAAACTATATTTTGGATATTTTTATCTAGATTGTATTTTTGGCAATATGATTAATGAACAGTTATTTCATAGCTTGTGGCAACGGTGCAGCCACACATAAAAAATAAACTGGTCAGCTAGTTTGCCAAACAGATATTAAAAGATGACTTTTTGTGCTTTAGGCTTTCACTATACATAATTTTATTAGGTATTGTAACAGGAAACAATGCTCACATATATCAAAATGCAGAAATGAGGACAGTGAAATACCTACACTGAAAACACAGTGTCCATAAAAAAGAGTTTTCCTCTACTCACAGAAGTAAAGAGCTAAAACATGTTAAGGAATGAGAAATGTCAGATAAATAAGCAAATGCTGCTCACTTAGTGCTGATGCATTCAAAAGAGGGGTTTTGATAACTTCTCTGATGGAAGACTCCTCCTGCAAAGTGGCAGAATAAAGACTACTCTGAAACACTGCTGTGAAACAACAATCTAAAACACGCTGTAGGGTTTTTTCTATGGCCCTGTACTCCATATCAAGAAATAAGTACAGATGGGGAATTAAGAGGTATCAAATAAGCCCTCTTCAAAGCTGCCCAACGTTAGATCACATTTTGTGCATCACTGTGTTGCAATTGGAAATGCAATGAGTAGGATAAGGAGGTTTTTATCATGAGGTGACCATTTCAAATTAAGTCCAACTTGGCAGACCATGACCCAAAACCACTATGGTCTAAATGCATTTGATATGAAATAATTTAGCAATATCTATCTATATATTCTATCTAATGGATATTCATATATAAAACTTCTGTTTAACTGACACTAGCTACATCCCTGTTATACTAATGCAGTAGTGCAGATTGAAGCATGTGAAAAATTGCCTTTGGTGATGATCCCATTGGAAAAGTATAAGGCATTTCACCCACATGTTTTTCGGTGGCCTGAGAGGCTGAAGCAAGACAGATTATCGGGCATTAATGGAAACAAAGAGTTCTCACAAATTTGAGAGAGAGAAATGAAAAAGAAAAGGAAAGGAAAAGAAAAAGACAAAGAAAAAAAAGACAAAGAAAAAAATAAAAATAAAAATAAAAATAAAAATAAGTAGTAGTCTTTGATATATTTTTAAAAATCAAAATTCCATGAATCTTTACAGCAAAAACACTATAAGAAATGATGAGACTGGCTTTTCTGCAATGGGCAGAAGTTTTAATATACATTGCCTTCTGCTTTCACATCACTGGTACAGGAACAAGCCATGTTTTATTGTGTCTTATTGTGCCATCATTATGAAACATAAGAAAGCTGAATGAATGCATTCTTGAACATATTTTTGTGTTACAAACTCATGAGTTTGCCAAAATATTTCAATCTGCAAGACTTAAACGGCCAGGATTAGAGCAGACTGTGTTTACACATCTATCCAGGTTTCTGGGTTGGTTTTTTGTGTGTTTTGTTTGTTGTTTTTTTTTTTAATTCCATGCTTAAGCAAATCTATTCTTTCCAACAATTGCCAGATACCACAACAATTCCCTGTTGTGCATCACATTTTCCCCTCCCCATCTTAGAAGACACTCTGGTGTCAGAAAAAGCACTGATTCACTCTCTCCGACTAGGAACAAATTATTATACGGAAAAAAAAAAGAAGAATCACTTTTCAACTGATGGTACCCATTCTGGAAATCAGAGCAATTGTAAAAATGAGAGTTCAAATACATGAAAGGACCTGAGAATGTAACTTCAATTACACTCCTCAAAATCCTGCTGAATTTACAATGATCTCTGCACCTAAAGTTTTCTTCCATTTAGTTTCCCTTTGGGGAATGGCAGACTCAGAGCCCACCTGATGTGCACTTATAAGAGTGAGTTTCACTCTTGTGGCACAGTAACCATTCAAAAAAACGAGGCAAAGATGATATATATGTACATATATATACACATATATTTTCTGTATATATGTATACATCACACACACATACATATACATCAGTCAAATGACTAGTTATTTCTCCAGAAAACAGGCAAAAGTGTTTCTATATTTTACATTATATTGTGATTATGTTAAAAGTCGAAAAATAATCCACAAAACCACAAAGCACATTTTGGTGTAGAATGCATGTCTTGTCTCCTACTCAGCTCTATAATAACATTGTCTCCTCTTTTCACTTTTCCTAGCCAATGAGTCTTAGTTGCTTTGGCATACAGGAAAGTTTCAAGGCTGAACAGGGTATAAAACCCAGGTCTATCTCATTGTGGGTGCCTCTGCTAACCACAAAGCCTTTTCACAAAGCTAACTGCATCATCGTGGTGCCAGCTGTGATATTAAAAAAAGGGTGAGTTTAGCTGAACCTTTAAATAAACTGAGTGTTCCAATGCAGAAAAGGGCCTTAGATGCTAAAGGCTCCTTTTATGCATTGAAGGGATACTTAAGTGACTCAGATCTGCAGATTTCATTCTAGAAACCACACGTATGCAGTGATGCTTGAGTCCCATAATGGATCAAACTATCTTTTTTGGACTGAAGAAGAAAGGTAAGAAAGAAGCAGGGGAGATTATTTCTTTTAAGTCATTTTTAAGCAAAGAAACTTTTTGATTTAAGGTATCACTAAGCAGAGAATACAATAATAGAAAACCCAACAGCTAAATATTCACTCAGAGTAATTAATTAGGCACCACAATCGCATTGTGTTGGTATCAAATACTTTTTGTCATCAAATTTCAAAAGAACTTTTATCTTGTTTCTGTACAAGAATCAGGAAATGCAAAGAACATAAATATTTCAAACTGCTTATAATTAAAACTTAATGTGTTTGGCATGAAACCACTTTAACAAAGTAGGCCGACTGTGTATTAGTTATATTGCCAATGTGTCCCCCTTTCATGATAACAGCTGGGCAGTAAACATTGTGTAACACTGCTTTGCCCAAAAAATATTCTCAGCATGCTTGTGTTAGTAATGAAATCTTCTTATTCATAGTGCAACATTAACATTAAAAGCAAAATGTGAAATGTTCATCAAAGTCTCCCCGGCCCTCTTTTTCTGTGTGTTTTTTTTTCTTTTGGGAATAGACAAATTCTGTGAAGGAAGCACTAGAATGCCTCACCTGACTGATGGTATCAGAGTGCTACTCTGCATGAGGAAAGGAATAAAAGGCTGAAAGCACAGAGGGAATTAAATGATGTTGTAATGAAGATGCACTGTAATATGAAAGAATCAGCCTGATGGAGCTCTCATTTAATTTAAACAGCACAGGACAAATTCTACTCTCAATTACATCAATCCAATACAAATTAAATTAATAGGACAAAGCATAACTTGACTCTTTATCACTTCTGGAAGAAATAATAGTAATTGGAGGGAGGAAAATCCCCACAACAAACTATTTTGATTAAAATTTAAAATCAAAGATCAAGTGGCCTTGGGAGACTTTGTGCCACTTAATGCCAATCCCTGCATTAGGATTTCTGGGTCTTGGTTTATCAGTTCTGGAACAAGAAGGACTGCATTTCCTTCCACCTAAGCAATCACATGCATGTACCCACGACCTGTTACACTCTCCAGCAGCATCAATAGAAAATATGCTATTTACCCAAAATGAAAACTGGAATATTTTCACTGGGCTCAGGGAAAGCATCTTTCCAGTTTTTATTTTTTTCACCAAAGTAACATATGCATCAAGTCTCAATATCTCCATTTTCTTGATTGTAGTAATAGTTAGGGATTCCTTAGTTACATTTTTGTTGTTACATTTTGATTACAAATGCCCCTCATTTTAGATCATTCCATCTCCACCCTACTATTCATTTCATCTGTTCCAGCCTTTAAAACCAATCTCAATATTTATAGCAACTAGCTGCTAATACAATTACATCCATCCACTCTTGCTTAAAGGCAGCCAGTGGACTGGTATTTTTTCTCCTGTCTCTGTTCACTGTTAATTACAAAACTCCATTTCTATAGGTTAAATCATTCCTAATAGCACTGAGCCAAGCCCCATTCAATTTGCAGAGCTGTGCACAGCCATTTTATTATTTTTACTAGTGCAATTATTTTCTTTCATCTAGACAGTGAGCCAAGGTTAAGGTCAATAGTATACAATTTGCTTCTACTCCAGTTTAATAAGGTCAAAAGCATAATGACTTTGTGGCATATTATCATAAATTAATTTTCCACTATAAAGTTAAACTGATTAGGATAATGCAGAATATGAGTTTTGCACATTTTTCTTGTATCTAAAATCAGAGAGCAAATCTAGATTTCAGTTTTATCTTGCAAGGTATTTTCATCACAATCACAGCTCAGTTCAAAAAAGGTGTTATTATTTTATCACACTAAATCAATGAAATTAAGCAGACCATGGTACAACCACTACCTTAATCCAAGGTAACTGCATTCCATAATATCTTAGTAATTGAAAGAGACATGATGTTTCTTTGTGGACTCTAGTTTAAAGAATTTATAGTTTTCCTTTTACATTTATTATGGAGTAGAGCATAGAACTTTTGTAGCATTAGCTTTTTTCTGGGAAACTGAAACTTAGCTGTTTTAGTAATTTAAATAAAATCAGCTCTAATACTCTATATTTTGAAAAGCAATACTTTAACAATATGTTCTTTTACTGTGAAGACAATATCCTAGACGTATGATTTGGGAATATATGGTATCATTAACTTGTATACACACAATACATCATGTTGTCACGGAAGTTGTCATGGTGAATGCAATCAATGTGAACAAATATTGGACACCTAAGGAAATTCACTGTCTTTATGCTAAACTAATCAAATCGTTGCTTAACCCTTTCATTTTGCAAACAATACTGTCTTGTTTTTTGATACTGAGTGCTCTTTGATACAATTTGTCTCTTGAACTGTTTTCTTATCCAATTCCTCTAAAAGGAGTTAAATTATTTTAAATTTTTTTTCAGTTCTTTTATTTCATGTTCATATTCATTGTTTTATGATAAATATATACCAGGTTCCTAAGATAAGTCCCTTTATATTTTGTAGTGCATGGTTTATCTGGGATTACATGTTTGAGAATTGCTATAAATCCGTTCTGTGAGCTACAGTTTTCCAGAAATAGCATGTAACAAGGGTGAATTTTCACACTTCCCAATGTTTAAATGTACATAAAAATTAATTGCATTGGGTTTTGAACTGTTATTATTTTACAGAGGATGAGCCAGACTCCTTTTATATTTTAATGTTTTTTGAAATGCATTGGAAAATATTTCATTTATTGGTCCAGATTTACTAATGGGGACTTGAATCTGTTCTAAAATAAACTCAGTTTTGTAAACATCTACAAATCTCTCTTCCTTCTGCCAAGTGGCCCTACAATGCAGTACATTGCCTTTTTGCAATAATAAATCAAATGGCAAAATAGCCATACTGCAAGACAGGTTTGTGTAGACTGTTTTCCTGGTGACAGCAAAGTTAGTGGGATTTGACTCCTCTCAGTCCATATTCCCTGTAGTTGTCTCAGCTGATCCACATTGACTTGAAGTCACTGTGGTATCAGAGACCTTGAACTCATAGAAATATCATAGGCTCAAACTACAAGTAACCAAAACTCCTCAATTATGAAAAAAAGCATGAAATATGTACTTAAACTTGGTACTGCATTACCTAATTGAAAAAAACTCTTCATCTTGTCCGTTAAATTAAAGTAAACATCTAGGAAGGGCCTCCTCTTTTTAAAGTAAGTTATAATTTGCCAAACTCCTTTCACATTGATTCATCAGCATATGGCATCACTTCACTGCTTATCTTTACACTCCATAGTTTAAGACAAGAAATGTGTGTGTTTCCAGGGTGAGAAAAGATGAAATAATCATCACAAGTGTCTGAATCAGCAGAAGATATCTAAGGTTATCTGGGCTACAGAAGCCCAGAAGGAGGTTTATGCCAACCCTGATGATCTTTCCTTTGGAGACATCCTGGATCTTTTAACACACAGCAATGACAAGAAAATTTGGCCTGGATTGCAATATTCAGAATTACAGAGAAAATACAGTGCAAGGATTCTTTTAAAAAATCTTATCAAATAACTATTTTACAAATTCCCTTGCCAAAAAGAGAGAAGAAAAACCCACAAGGTCAAGGTTTAGTAGTAGTATACAAGTTGATCTAAAAGGACCAATTCCACCTTTAGCTAGTGGTTATTCTGCCACACATTTAGCAGATTCTTATGTTCTGCTTACTGATACTTAACTGGTCATAATTCAGAAGATCTCTAGTTGCATGATAAATTATAACACTCTTCAAATGGAAATGCATCAGCAGACATCACCATAATAGATAAAAATATGACAGGGACATAGTGCGATTTTCTCAAGACATCATACTGTCTTAAATCAGATCTTCTATTCTCCTTTCCCAGGAGACTCTTGAACAATTTGGTAATTATTTTCTCCCCAGAAGCATAAAGTAATACTGGTTGCTAATATAGTTTTGATTATATTTGTGGGAAATTAACATACTAATTACAAGAATTGTCTTAGAAAAACAATACATGCTGTTAATTGTCACAGTTGTGTTTCTTCTGCTTTTCTTGAAATGGTGAACAAATGATAAATAAGTGGCACAGAAAATGTGCTACTGAATGCAAAGTATTTTTAAGGTAATCCTGGAGAAATTACAGACAATCAAGAACAGAACTGAATAAAAAGATGTTCTCAATACACATAATGTTGCAAAGTTTGATGCTGACACTCAACGATACAAAGCTGAGAGCAGGTTTTTTTGTTGACTTTTATAGCTTTTAGTCAATAAAGGAAAGAGGCTCTAACATCTATCTGGAAAGCATTTTAAGCCAGGTAGCACTGCACACAAGGCTGGGTGGCAAACACCCAGCTGGAAGGTAACTGTGGACCATGTATGGAGGCTGTCCGCAGAAGCAATTCACACTGAGAAGCACTGGAAGCTGCACGTGTGTGGTAGATCAGAGCAAACTGCAGATCAAACTTCAGGAGCCCCTCTTGAGGTATCAATCTAAACATGTTAACATTCCTCAGGAAAAGTTATATGTTTCTACAAGCAGATCTTCTTTGCCAGGGATAAATGTGGCCAGCAAAAGAGCTCTTTCAAAAGAGTTACTCCAAAGTTGTGTCAGAATAACAGAGCTATGTCATGTTTTAATTCCCTTTCCTCCCTTTCGCTGATTATCTCACAGTAGGGGCCATGGAGCAGTTTAGTATTTCCTTGGCAGTGACCACATTCAAAAAAGCACACCATGTCCCCAGTTAGCAGACTTGTAGGATTTCAGAGGGACACTTTCTTGTGACAAATCACTGTAGCATGACGCAGAGAAGACGTTTCCCCCTGAGTTGAGGATGCTGTGCAGAGCACTACACTTCACTGGAGGTGTGTGTGCTGAAGGAACGTTTATACAGGAGTGCCTTCAAAATGGTATATAAAATGAGGACAGTAGGCTACAATTCATTGTATTGCAGCATACCCAAAGCATACAGATATAAAAGGGTCCTTGAACATGATTCCTTCACAGGAAAAACAATGTGTTTCTTTAACAGGAAATTATGAGGTTTTGGATTATACTATAATTTTTCTTAAAGGTAATTTTTTTATGTCTATTCCCTCTGAGCAAACATGACTCAGGGCAAACCCTGCTGGCCTCATACAAAAGTCACCAACGTCACTAGCACTAAATTATGAGTAAAACACGCAGGCTAGAGCCTACTGTCAACCAGAGTTAAGAGACATCCACTAAAGAGATTTATTTTTTAGTACCAATTTTTAATGCAAGATGAGTACTCTAATTATAAGATTCTTTACAGTTGGTTTTATGTACACTGTCATAAAACTTGGCAGACACAAATGGAAGATAATAATATATTTTACAAAAGATCACTCTGTTCTTTACCATTGTAATAGAGGATTGACCTTTTTTTGGAACAAAAAATGCCTCCCATATTTAATTTTTTTCCTTTTCTGAAGTAGAATATATCAAAGCTGAATTTTGTACGAACTGAACACCCTAATGTTGTTGTCCCATATGTTCTCAACTTCTAATTATCTTTGTGTATGTTATGGCAGAATTAATTGATGCATGTGCATTTCAGCTGTCTGAATTTTAGTATAGATAACTTATCTTCAAGCTAATTACTTATTGCTAACATATGATATATCTGTGCAACAGGAAAGAAAAATAAATGCAGAGACAGACAGGCTGGTTATGAATTGGTTATTACAATTAGTATTGGTGGCCTGAAATTCAATAGCAGTTAATTCCTTTTTGACTAGGCTACTCTTCACAGTTTACTGCATAGCTAGGCATCTACACTTATTTTGCAGGCCAATTATTTTCAACTTACATATCACTACAAAACCTGTATTCTCTCCTCATACTTTCTATACTTCGTGGTTCAATGGAATTATAGTGTGAGCTGGACGCTTTCCAGCACGAATTAAGTGTCTACATATGATTGAGGAATGGGACCTTTCCTGCATATAGGAAAGATGTATGCCTAACTTCAAATAAGATATTGCAATCAAGGTGGTTATGGAAATAACCTAGAATGCATTTAAGTTGCAATGATACTGCATTTTCTAACAGAAAAAAATCCTATTAAAGAAAAAAGACAAACTCTAAAAATTAAGCACCATCACTTTAAGTAGCTCTTCCACAAATTACACTGCTTTCAGGCTCAGTTAAAAGAGTAAATGGAGGCAGAAGATAACAAAAATAAAGTCTGGACCTCATATTGTCCTCTAAAAGTCATCCACAGTTTATTTTAAGGATCAATAGTAAAAAAACTTTCCATTAAAAACTGTGCTCTAGAAAAAATAAAATTCAAAAATAGATACAACTTTTATAGGTCTGCTATTTGCCATAGAAGTTCTGATTAAAGCTGAGTAAATCCACAGGGTGAAGAAGCCTCCCTTTCTAAATAGCATCAACTAAATCTTACAGGCCTACAGAGAACCAGGTCAACCAAAAGTAAAGAAACAAGAATGTGGCATCTGTGGAGGTGGAGCAGCAGCTGCACATGTACAGCTGTTCCTCACTGCCAAACAGGTGCTTCCACTTTGCTTCCCTCTGTTTTCCCTCTCTTCCTCACTTGCAAAATATTATCCTTGCTGTACATGTTTGATAGTTCCCCTGTGGCCTATTTGACAAAGAGCAGGTTTATTCTTGGTGGAGAGGGAAATACTGGCTAGCATGTGTGCTGATACTTTGCACAGGCTGCAGCAGGGAAGGCTGAAGCATCCCAGCTTGCACTTATAAGCTTAGACTCCATGTAGAGGAGGTGAGGCATTGGAGACCAACTGTATGGTGATTGAGCAGGCCCATGGAGCTGCTGGAACTGCGCTTTTGTCAGTGAAGAACAACTCTCCTCTCCATCTAACATCTTCCAGTATCATTATTCAGGCACTTTCCTGAGGCTTTGGACTGTCCTTAACACGTCATTCATATTTTCTGTGTGGGCCAGAGTAAGAGTTGGCAGCCACTTACTTGCACAAACCTGTTAAGTATCTAAAAGTACAACTCAACACCAAGTGATGTGGTGAAAAATGTCAACAGTCCTATGAATGTGAAACTCAAAATCAAGGAAATCTAAGTACCTCCTCTTTTTAGGTACACTGGAGTCACTGTGGGCTGTTACCTATCACACACTGGCATGTAGAGGAATGAGATTTGTATCTATTTGTAAATCCCAGACTACATTACCAGGAAGAGATGATCCCCCGCATCATGTTGAGTAAAAACTATCACAGTAACAATGCTAGATTGTATAAAAACACTAGTTCAGAGAACAGTGGTGACTGAAGTCAAGAGCTACCATTATGCTCTTTTGCATATTTCCAAAAAATATTCTGCTTATAATTAGTGTCAACTGCTGTTAATAAATACTGGTATTAACGGGTTTAATGGGATGGAATGCGGTTTATTTGTAGGACACATAATCGCTCCCATGTGGCACTCATCCTTTGAATACTTCTTTCTAGCCAAGTGTCAAACATCACACCATCATTTTTCTTTTCGATACCTTGCATTTACTTTCTGCCCCACAGCTCTGTGAAGGATAGGCAGCCAAACGTATGTTTTTAACTCCTAATCCATTTATTTTCCCCCTCATATAGCTTGCGGTCTTGGCAACAGTTCGTATCACTGTCATTATTCAGTGCCTAATCCAAAGCAGAGAGATGATGTGGAGCCTTGTCACTTTGCTTGCTTTTAATCTATGTGTAAGAATACAATGTGCAAGCCTTGCACGGCCATCTTCTCCTCAGATCGTTTCAAAAGCTTATTGACGTGTGGCTTGCTTTTTCTGAAACCTTGTGGGCTGTCTTTAATTAGTCTCTGCTTTTTCAAATGATCTTCTATTATTTTCACAGTGTTTATATCATTCTGAGCATCACCGTGCATGAGTTTTCAGCTAGGTTTCAAAATTAGCAAGTATAGTTTTGTATCCTTAGGAATGTTAATAACAAATAATTGCTCTCCTCCATGTCTGCAGTCAAAACAGCAATACGCTGCTAATGCAGTGTGTGACTATTGCAGAATCACTCTTTTTTATGTTTCTAGTGCTCAGAAATAATGTGCAATGAAGTATATTGGTGTGCAGTTCCAAACTCATCCCCTTTCCACTTAGAATTTCTTTGACATGAGGAAGAATCCACATTTTTTAGCAGAGACATTTATAACAATATTTAATTATTCTCTTATCAACGCATATTTTCTATGAAGGAGGTGACATGTCTCAGTCTGAATAACCTCAGTAGGAGGACTAGTAGAGGCATTAAAGCAAGCAATACTGTGCCCAGCATCTACACCAGGGACAAAATGTGAATTCAGAGACATGGAAGCACAGAGATTTTTCCTATTCTGAAGTAAAACACTAACAGCTTCACAAAGGTATGGTCCATGGTTCATGTCCATGTTCTCTCTCATTTTCATAAGCTTTTCTATTTTAAATTGGATAAAAATTATTTTGGTAAGTTCTGGACTTTCCCCTACTCCTTACACTACAAAATGTGTTTTCAGTATAAAATTAGAGACATTAGACATTTTGACATTAGAGGCATCCATGGAAAAATAACCATTCAAAAAAATCCCTAAGTAGAATTTGAACCATTTCCAGGCAGAGAGAATGAATCCCATTGTATCCTCTAAGCTAGGCTTCTTGGTGAGGTGGTATCTTTATGATAAACCTAAAGAAATCCCTGGGGTTCTAAGTTACAACCCACATAACACATAGAAAATATAAGAAAATGCAACATGCATTTATTTTTAATCACTTAAAAAGTATCTTGTGTCATTTTGATATAATGAATCATTTCAATTTAGGTTGAATCACTGCAGAACACTTTTCTAACACTGACATTTTCCAGAAAAAAACCCAATTTTTGTCTTTGAACTAGATGCAGTTACCTAACAAGCTCAATCCAATAACATATTCTTGTGCAGGCAAAGAATTGAGCCATCTTGAGTCACACACATAAGAAAATCTGCTTTTAAATAGAAGTAAATTTACACTTTAACCTTTCTATGGTTTTATGACATTTTTAAAAAATATGGAATGGAACAAAATGGAAAATGAAAAGGAAAGAAATACTAGCTTGATGTTGATCACTGAAATGTCCTTTTAATTAAATAATTATAAGCATATAAAAGTTAGGGTTTACAAACTGTTCTTTGTTAACAGCACAACTCAAATTCAATAGAATTCATTTATATAGTAATAATGAATATATAAACAAAATACTTATTAAATTCTATTCTCATAGAGAAAGACAAAAGTTCTTAATCACATCTGTACTGAAAAAAGAAGACTACAGAAAATGGAAGTTCTTAACTTCCTATGGTCTAGTTATGAAAAATAAAGCCTTTCTGCAAAAAGTGGAAAAGTAGAATGATTTTTAATTGCACTTTGAAATATTCAGTCAGGTGACTAAAATTAGTTTTATGCACTTCACTGGAGCCTACATAAAAATCCTTTGTAAAAACAAAATGCTAGAAGCCCATAATTTTCACATACTCCAATTAAATTTGAGAAAACTTAGCATTTTGGGGTGTTAAGCATCTTATGTAGGTTCCTAAATGCATAGATTGTCTCCATTGTTCATGTGGGCACCTAACTTTTGAGACTTACCTTTCAACTTGGGTTTTTTTGGTAGATTCTGGCACTTCTACTAAGCCCCTTATTGATTTCAGTAGCACAAGATATTTTTGCCTGCTAGCTTAAAGGTCATAACCCATCTAATGTGAATAATAATTCACCTTCTACTGACATAAAACTTGTAAATATGTTGTGTCAGCTTCTGTTATTGCATGATGAGTTAGATGACTCTTTTGACTTCAGTGCATGAATGACTATGACCTATCAGGTTAGTGCAATAGGTTTAGCAGTCAATGAATTGGCTGCAATATAACTGTACTAAGTAGTAGTTCAGAAGTGACACTTCTGAACCTGTGGCAAGGAATAATCAGGTAATGTCATTACCAGCGTGAAGTTTGAGTTTCTCAGTCAGCAACACACCATAATGGAATCAACATAAAGTTGTGTCAGGGGAGGTTTAGATTAGATATTAGGCAGAATTACTTCACTGAGAAAGTGGTCAGACACTGGAACAGCCTGCCCAGGAAGAAAAGAATGCTACAGAGAAAAGAATTCAAAAGATTACTCAAAGTACCAAATTTATTTTAAAACTTGTGCATTGGAGTACAAATGCATGGCTTTCTGGGCTTAAAACTAACATAAATGTAGATGAGTTTGCTTTTTGGGTCACCAATATTGCAAATCCACAGCTTCTTGGAAAATTTTTTGGGACTGTCAACAGTCATGCTAAGACTGAATTAACACCAGGAACTTAATTAGAATGTGAAGGCAGCGAAATACAGAGGCGATACTCACACAGCTTAAAAGAGTTTAGCATTGGGCCCTGCACCCGGTTCTGAGCAGCAGGCTAACAAACCAGGAACAAACTCTCTCCAGTTACAGCTATAAGCCTTGTTCCTATCTCTAAAATCCTTCCTTAGCATTTGCAGTATAATTTATCATGGCAACCAGTCGTATTTTTACCTTATAACTCTGGTGATGTGAACAAGCCCTTCACATTTCATGCTCATTTTAACAATATCGCCAGTAACCTTCAATAAAGAAATGACCTTATATGACATGGTACATGTTGTTCCCTGCTTGTTTAGTCATAAACCTTTTGGTTCTGGTTTGTCCTTGGAAAGCAAACAAAGAAAATAGAATCTTAGTGCCCAAGTGTTTCAATGGAACTAGAGTAACTCGATTTAAAAAGTTTACCTACCAAGATGAGTCATGAAGAAGTGAATAATAAGGGTTTTGATGACTCATTAAACAAATCCTTTGATCAAAATTAATAACATGTATATAGTCCAGTATTTCCACAGAATGACACTGGATGTAATCAGAGTTTTGTAATTTTTACTTTAAAATTATATTTATGTAAATTGCTTCCACAGAGATAAAAACAGAACAAGTAAATGCATAAGGTTATTGTAAATGCTTTCATAGTAAAAATTGCAACATGTCCCACCCCAAAATACAGAATCAAACATTTTAATAGTTTGGCCAATGTGAATTAGCTTGACTCTAAGATAGATGGATTGTAATTTTTTTTCATTGGCTTTCTTTAATATCGATTTGGTACTACCACACCAACTTTCATGAACATTGAGGTACAATTGTTAGTAGGAAATGCTGTAAGAAATGTTAACAGGACAGCAGGACAGGCTTTGATGAAAAAAAAAAAAAAAAAAAAGGTTAACTGAAAAAATTAGTGCATTTCTACATACTTATGTTGATCAACACTGCCGAAAAATATTTGGTTTTTTTTCCCAGCATTCATTCTCCAACAGTTTCAGCAAATACATTGATTTTTATGACAAAAAATTAAAACAAGACCATAATCCATTATAATTTTTAATTAATATTTGGGTTATTGGCTAGATGGAAAATGTGTATCTATGTAGTTAGCACCAATTTTGCACATGTAACAGAGACCTGCCTCTAATCTGTCCCAGGTTTATGCCATTTCTATTCTTGGTTCTGAAGCCCTGTTTCTAAGTAGCAAGCTTCTGTGCTACCTTTCAAGCACTCACCAGCCTGCCTGGCTAAATATACAAGAATAATTGTGCTGCATTAGACCAAAGGTCTGCCTAACTTAGTAGCTGATCACAATTAAAATCTACAGAAAAATAGACATTCAGTTGAATGGTTCTGATTGAATTCAATCAGATTATATCTGCATTTTTCATCTTGTACCCCCATTGAATGCTTCTTTCAGCATTTAGTGGTGCTGCTTTCAGCACTAAATAATCTACTACAGGATGACTGCCAATACCTATGAGAAAGTGAAAGTTTTGGTACTGTCTGTGTTCTTTCATACTTCCTACCACTGGATATACCCACGTTCAAACCACTGCCAAGAAGTTTAATAGAAGTTCTTGATATGTGTTGCCAGCCTAACTGCTAAACCTGTATTCTGTATCCGGGATGTTTTGGATGAAGCCATGTATTGTAAGCACAAATTTGCATAAAGAAGCCAGCAAGAGGACTTTAACTACTTTGAGTATTTATAAATATTCTGGGAAACTGAATAGACTTTTTCCTCTTTTTCCACTGAGTATTGAAAAAGTGCCTTGCTCCAAATCTTAGTAATTTTGGTGTCACTTATTTATGTGTCACAGACTCTGAATAAGGGCCTGTTGTCAAACTTTGAGTGTCTGCCTTCTGTTTTCCTAGACTTTAATGAGAATTTTGAAGTTACAAGATATGAAAATGAAGCTTTTTGCTGCATTACTAACAATAAGAACACTTAAAGATCAGGATGCTGAGATTTGACCATTGTAATAACAAATACGAAGATACCAAATAACAATTTAGGTCTCAGAAAACTTGAATAGCACACTGTGATTTAGCTCAGAGTTGACAAGACTAGAAAGTGATATGTCTCATGAGTACTGGCATTCTGGGTGTAACTACAAACATCAACTTTGTAACATTGGGCAAACCGGGTGTGATATAAAATAACCAAATATAGAACAACAAAATGCATGTGAAGGGAATAATACTGTAATGCTTTCTCTAAGGTTCTTACATCCAACAGTGATATGCAAATCCTATTTTGTCAAATTTAAAGTGGATTTTTGATTGGATAGATTGCAGTAAATACTTCTTAAATTTTTTTTTCTTTTTAAGAGCAAAGATTATCAGTAAACCCAAATAACTCTAACAAAAGCTGTTACTTCTTTCATGTTGTTTGATTTCTGTTGTTTGATGCATGTTAACTGATAGAGGGGAACCTAAGCACGTAACTCCTGTTGCGGTCTGGGAGTTAAGTATAACAGACTCTATTTTGTGATGTGACTAAACTGTGCTTGAAATAGTTATATTTTGTTAGGAAGAAAAACACTATGATAGTTCATCAGTTGACTAGCTCAAAGTGAAATTTCTCAGACTAGTTCCACTTCACACTGGTAGTTAATTTAAAAGGCTAAAATCTTCTCAATTTTTCTTTTTTTAATGACCTGGTTTTTTTGATGGGGATCCTTCCTAACAGACTGCTGTAGGTCTGATTAATAAATGAGCAGAACAAAATTAATTTTAATATAGGGTCTGAATAAGTCTCTTAATACTTTTTTTTATTTTGTGCTGACCTGCATATTATTTAGTACTGCAACTTCAATTTTCTCCAAAACGGGAGTGGACTGAAGTGCTGGGAGAGCTGTTCGTACATTACAAATTATATGGAAAAATAAAGGACCCAAATATCAGCAAAAAACAATCATGAAAGAATTTTGCTTGAGTAGAGAAGTAGAGACAGGTTCTTCCTTGTATGTCTTTGCTCTTCCCAAGCCTAAGGAAAGCCCTTTTCCACAGTACAAAAAGGGCCCTTAACTTACAGATGAAATCCATAAGGAATGCAGGTATTGGAGAGTGAATGGTTCCATGTCAGTTATTTTTCATCACAGTGAAATACAGCAGAATACATCAGAGTATTTAACATATATTTGCTGTATTGTTATACTAATTTATCTTTCTACACTAACAGAAAATCAGCATGGCTGGGGTAAGAGCTATAGGCACTGAGGGAATGTTCAGGTAGTGACTCTGAATCAATGCCCATACGAGTTCTTTCTCATTTGCTGTTGCAACAGGCTTGGAACAACTGAGATGAAACAGCACCATTTTCAGAACAGATCCTAGACTACTTTTGAGTCTAAGTAAACTTTAACCTTAGTAACTCTAACATGAATTTTTGATCTAGGAAGAAGTACAGTGCAACAAACAGGATGAAATAATTCATAGCAAGGAGTACAGCTAAATCGTTTTCTTATAATTAAAAGAGGTTAGCACCATGTCTGTCATCAGATACTACGTCTGAGTTAAGGGACAGAATATTATTAAAATATTCTAACATAAATGATCACCTGATCATATTCTGAATTTAATCTGCATCCATCTATATCTTCTTTACAGTTTTCATACTACAGTTCTCTGTGAAGTTTCTGTATGGATACTATTCCTATTCAAGCTCATTCATCTCCACTAATTTATATTGATCTTTCTTGTGAGAGCAGAGTATTATGTACGTCCCCAAACTATACAGCATGATAAAATCTTAGTTTGGATTTTTCACATCTTGTAGTATGAATTTAACAGGAGGAAGGCAACAAAAACACTACCTGTGTGACTGAGTTCTATATAATTATTAATTAAATAAAGTTAATTTTAACGGTTATTTTCTTGAAATAGCTGTTAAAAGTCTATAGCAGAAAAATAAAATTCTATGGGGTGAAACTTAAAGGAAATCTTTATTATCTTATGGAATTCTTAGGATAAGACTTTTTTACTGGGAATTTTTATGAGAAAAACATTTATTAATGATTATAGCTTGTTGAAAAAAATTATAAATGGCAATCAAACCCCCTCTGACTGTGTACAATGTGAAGTCTTTGTTATGTTCTCTGGACCCAAAACTATGCAAAACTAGATCATCAAGGCTAGTTCTTCCACAATATTACTAAAAGAATGTTTTCTTTAAAAGAGGGTGAAAAGCCACACAATATCACAATTTCATTTCAAACCTCTAGCCCTTGTCTTCCACTTTTTTCTTTTTTTTTTTAACTGCTGAACAGGATGTATTCTACTGTAGAGAGAAAATACATAGATTGAATGTTACAACAGTGCTCACAATAAAGTACTCACAGGGTGCTGTAGCATTTACTGTCGTATTTTGCAAGATGGTAAATTTGGGTAAAAGTCATACCTTGAAAAATTGTCATCTGCTGTTACAGACTCAAATATCCTCCTGTAGTAAGCAACATCCTTTCACACCAAAGTGAAATATTCCCACTTTTCTCTATTGAACCTCATGTGTCTTCCCCTTAATTATTATCCCACCACCAAGAAAAATTCTGTTTCCCAACAACTATGTTGCAGCCCATGTTAGATCAGGAAGTTATTAATCTTTTTCTGTACATAAGTGTAACATTTGTTACTTATCCATTCCTAATTTACTCCTGTGGACTATTTGTTCATCTGGATGTTATGTTTCAGTTTATGAGTATAAACACAAAAGACAAAACCTTACATAAATATAATACTCAGTAGCATATAGTCCTTTCATATTTAGCAGATTACAGTTCTCTTTACCCTTCAGCTTTCTTTACTCGGTGAAATAAGGTCAATTCTTTATTTACAATACAAATATTTCACCTAGATACTTGTTTCAAAAACAGATTCTCCTCCCTAACTCTATGCAAATTTTCCATCTACTAAGGAATTGGATAAGAGTTTAATTTTTAATGGTATTTATTGGAGAATTTAGCTGAAAACCTCAAATACTGAGGAGAAAGAAAGAGAAGAGAACATAAAGTTAACCTTTTCTTGCTTTTCTTGGGGGTTCCCACACGATCTCTATGAAGAGTTCCCAAGTTTTTCCCAAAGCTGAAGTTAAACTAACGGAACTTTCTGTTGTGTTTGCTGCTTCTCTTTCTTGCATATTAGAACTGCTGTGGCCTCTTTCAAGTCTTTAGGGCACTTCTCTCCTGTATTAACAGATCTCATAAAAAACTGTCCTTTGCCATTTTTATTTCACCTGTTCCTACCCTTAGTTCTTTTACAACTGCACAGTACACTTCCTTTGCACTGCCTAGTGCTTTTTCCTAGTGCTTTTTTTTTTTTTTTGAGCTTTATATCCATTTAAGAGCCATATCAAATGTTATTTTCATGATCCTTAATTCCTGCCTCTCTGTCAGTCTATATCTCACTTTGATTTAATCCTGTTAATGCCAACAGAAAACCCATACTTGTCATTTCAGATTA
This sequence comes from Scolopax mira, assembly GCA_004320125.1. Lineage (NCBI taxonomy): Eukaryota > Metazoa > Chordata > Aves > Charadriiformes > Scolopacidae > Scolopax > Scolopax mira. The sequence continues at coordinate 22,726 of BJBW01008664.1, forward strand.
TTAGAATTAAATCACTTCTAAGTGCATTAATTACAACCCAAGTAGATTCTATATGGAAACAGAAACATTCTTGTTTACCACAAATAAACAGAAAAAAACAGAATAGCTTTAGATCAAGCTATAAACTAGGAGGTAGTTTATATTGACAGTTCAGAAACATATACTAGAGATGAATGCATGAACTAGATTCTTCCATGCCAATCTAAAAGACCAATTTTCTTTTTTTTTAGTGTCAGCTTACCTATTATTTTAACGACAATTTCCCTTCTCCCTCCTTGTTTGAAGAGCCTTTCAGTAAATTCTGATATTTGGGGCTGGGGAGAGGAATGAACCAATTGCTAACACAGAAAGCATTTTATTAAATTAACAAACTGACTATATTTTCAGGCTACCCAGAGGGATTTCCTTCCACAATGTAAATAACACCATTCTAAGTACACAATGCTCATCAATGCAGAATACATTATAGGAAGCAATAAATGGCTCCATAGTTGCTTTAACACTGAGATGCAGCTGAGCAATTTGATAAAGTCAATAGTAAATTACTGCAAGTATGTGTCAGTGCTATGACCATTATTCTTTTTGCATAGGCGAGAAAAGAAGAACAACTCCTAAGGAAAAAAACACAAAATCAGCATTTGATTCCTTGAAGACATTCCACAAGAGCTCCTGCTCATGAGTTTGTCACTATTAATGTATTATCAAGAAAGCTTTCCAGCATATTTATTGTGAGAAGGTGCTGTATATGTGTGCCCACTCAGCCTATTGTGCCACAGGCAATCATCACGTGTAACTGGAATCATTTGGCTCTTGACCTGATCAGCTCCAGCTCTAAGAACATGGGCTCCTGGTACATAGAATCATAGAATCATCTGGGCTGGAAGGAACCTTCAAAGGTCATCTAGTACGACCCTTCTACAGTCTCAGGGACACCTCCAACTAGACCAGGTTGCCCAGGGCCTCGTCAAGCCTCACCTTGAATGTCTCCAGGGAAGGGGCCTCAACCACCTCCCTGGGCAACCTGTTCCAGTGCTCCACCCCCCTCATAGTAAAGAACTTGTTCCTAATGTCTAATCTAAATTTGCTCTTCTCCAGTTTATACCCGTTAGCCCTTGGTCTGTCATTGCCAGCCTTTGTGAACAGACTCTCCCCAGC
>BJBW01008664.1:26118-47319 GCA_004320125.1 Scolopax mira
AATATGCTGTTAATTTCAAAGAGTTAGAGGAGGCCTAACTAAAATGTAAAATTACAGAACACAAAACTTCAAACCCGGACAGGCTTCAAGCACTTCTCTAGAAAGCCTGTTCTAGTGTTTGTCCACCCTCTCGCTAAAGAAATGCTTTCTAATGTCCAGCCTAACCCTCTCCTGGTGCAGCTTTGAACCATTCACACATGGTCTATCACCAGATCCCAGGGAGACCCTCCCTCTCTGCTCCTCCTCAGGAAGCTGTAGAGAGCCATGAGGTCACCCCTCAGCCTCTTCTCCAAACTAGGCAGATCCAAAGTCTTTAGCCACTCCTTATAGGACATGCCTTCCAGCCTTGTCACTTGCTTTGCTATGTTCCTCAGGACACAAGTCCACATGTACTTAAGAACTATCCACAACTGTCTTATGTTTAAGAAAATAAATATGAATAACCTATTTCCTTGTGCCTTTCTTTTTCTAGGAAAAGTAATCTATAATTTGTATGCTTTCAAAAGTTCATCTGAATATGGAGAAACTACTGGGTTGAAACTAAGCACCAAGACTTGAATTTCCCTTTAGCGTTAGCACTTACTTTTACCCCCTCTGTTAATGATGTCCAACGCCTAAGAAGTGCTGTGGTTACATTGGAACATGACTGTCATGGAAAGCTTTGGACGAGCCAATCTGTACCAAATACACGTTCTACATGTTCTGTGTACATGTAAGCAATATACAGATTTCTCTGGGTAAAACAAAGCTGGCTGATAAATATTCTTCTTAAAGCTAAAAAAAAAAATGTTATTTAGGTGGTGGGTTTTTTTTGGTTCTGAATATTTTTGAGGAAGGAAACAAAAGTCTTTCAATGTTACAGTACAATTCCATTCCAATTTAATTTCCCACTGAACTTCTAAATGGTATATCCAAATTTCCTAACTGCTCCATTCTGATTATTATATTTCAATGAAAGACATAATGCCACAAAGGTTTTTGCCAGAACTATTTTTCAAAAGAACATTTTCACTAATGACTCTCTGTCTAGCCCTCAGAATATATTTACATCCCAACTGGGAGTTAACATATCTGACATAGATGCAATTTAATTTCTTACTATAACTTCCATGAATTTGAACAGGTTTTATCTGTTTCATATCTGTTTTGAAAATGAACACTGATTGTTAGTAAACTTGCTATTGACAAGCATTTCTGAAATAATCTGGATCTAAGGGATGCTGAAAAGTCACTGCAGATTCCATTCCACCCCAATCTAAAGGGGTGGCTTCACCTTCTCACCGGCATGTTGCTCCCTTCGGCTAAGTCAGGAGAATGGCTCAGACTGACACTCCTCAACTATTGCAGTCTAAAACAAACAGGGTAAATTTAAGAAACTTTCCTTGACAGCCAAAGGTAAGCTTTTACTTACTCTACACTGTAGCAAGGAGTGCTCCTACTGCTTACTGTGCAGGATTCAACAGAGGAAAACCACAAATCACTACGAACACACTCCTTAAACTGCCACAGCCATTTCCTCAAGTATTGGCAGAGCAGAACCTCCACTGAATTTCACCTGTCACCTGAGCAGTCACCCAGTTGCACTTCTTCACTAACCTCCTGGCAAAGGAGATTTTTATTATTTTTCCAGCAGAAGAAACAAGGCAAAGACTGAATCTCTGTCATTTTGCTTCCACAGCTGATAGGTTCATCCTACTCCCTTCAAAGTTCAAGCCATTTGTACATCCCTAAAGGAGAAAAAGTGAATGTGAGTTTGAGAAAACAGTGTTTTTATTCTGAGACACTATGCTTCTTTTTTGAATGTGAGCTTGCTAGCAATACCATCTGGGGCAAAACTGAAATATACATTGCTTGAAATTATTTTTTTGAGACAAACAAAAAAACATTTCAAAACCGGCCGACATGTTTGCAAACTATCAACTGAGCAGTTACTCAAATGCATCTGACTTGCTTGCAGAGTAAAACTTTCTTCTCACTGTGGAACCCAAATAGGATAAAAGCAATTTGGTTCACACTTTACAGCAGTAGCAAACAGCTAATATAGAAATGTGGTATGGAAAGTGTTGTAAGTCTATAATTACATACCTCCCCTGTCTGCCATAGGTAAATGATATCTAATTATGCCTTTTCATCAGGCTGTTTTCCAGAGCACTCTTGTTGCATTTATCATTTTTGAGTTGCCAAAAGCAAGGAATCAAGCTGTGAACCTCTCATATTTCTGCTTGGGCTGCCAAAAAGGGAGACACTGGGTACCTCTTGGCTGTTGCCTATGTCCCTGTTGCTACGGAAGAGAAACAACATCAGTCCTTCTTCCCAGCTACACAATAAGCCTCATTGACTACTTATTCCCTTCCTTCTTCACTATCATTGCTGATGGCATAGCTGACCCCACCTCAGGCTTTGCCTAGAACACCAAATTAAATGTGGCTGATTTTGGTTTATCCAACCAAATCCTCAAATTAAACACAAAGCCCCTGCACAGATCATAGAATTGATGACAGGTAAAGAATCCAAGTAACCTGATCAGTGAGAAATGGAGTACACCTACATGGGCTATACCTACAACTCTTAGAGAAGAATGGTTGTCCTGAGTGTGAAATCTACCAAGGTGGTTCAACTAATGAAGCTGTCTCCAGAACACCAGACAAATGAAGAGGCATTACTCCCTAAAGGGATACAGGACTTAGTATGTTGGGAGGAAGATAATTTTTGATGGAGCACAGAGAAATTGGGGGATTATACAAACCTTGGGATACTTTGAGGAAGGGACACAGAAGCAGAAAGGAAAAGATCAAAACAGACTGGGATAATTTATAATCTTGCTAAATTAATAATAATAAATTAAATCTTGCTAACTAAAAGTTATACACACAAATAAGAGTTAGAAGTGTGGCTATATACATCATCAGTGTATTCATATTTCATAAAAGATTAATTCCCTGGCAACAACACAGAAATCATATACTGAAGCTCTACAGCAGGGTTGCTGTCCACAATTTTATGTGGTTGCAACAACCAGAGCCTCACCCACTGAATTAATTACATTCTTTAATGGCATATTTATTGAGATACTTGATCCAAAGGACAGTGAGAAATTCAATAAGAGAAGGTTAAGAAGTGTCTTGTAGTGCAGAAACACGAGGCAGGAATTCAGGTAGGACATAAGTGGAATGACTTCAAGATGCTTTCACACTCAGCTCCAAGGATTTAAGAATGAGTGAGAGGAAAGAAATTCAATATTATTTGTTTTTCTAGAAAGGCTGAAAGGTAAGAAAACCCTATATAAAGTCTGAGAGAGTTTTTAAACAGATTTTGGAGATTATTAATTTTGCAGAGGTCAGGGAGTTTTTGAATTAAGATTGCATTTGAAGAGAAATCTGCAGTGGCAGCTAATCTAGGAATTACCTTCCTGATTACCTGTGAGAATATCTAAACGACGCGTCTATCTCCCATGATTGCACCAAAGGGTATAAGAAACTTGTTTCAAGGTGAGAGAATTTGATCCTTTCTTGATAAGAAATGTAAAGAGACAGAGAAAGATTTCACGGAATATGAAATTGGTTAGGGAAATATGCTTTAAGCATTTGAAGATAGCCACAAGGGAACTAGAATGAGCTTCTTTGAGTAAATCACCAGCAGTAATAGGCCTGCTTCTTTTAGCAAAATGACTTTTAGGATAAGTAGTAAAATGAAAAGATAGAGTGATATTAGGGTGTAACTTACCCTAACTCTCATTTAGCTAAAGTCAATATCTTGAATATCACCTTATACAAGTATTGCTAGAAGTTTTTAATCATTTCCTTGCTTGATGGGAAAAGGCAGAATGGTGATCTCTGTACAGAGAGCTACTGTCAGAAATGGTAGCTAGAAGGATGCATTAACAGAAACCACTGTTCCATGATGACCATCTATTCTTCCCTCCCCTCAGGATTTTGGAAAAAGTACTTTAGATTCATAGATGTGGCAGCAAAAAGAAGCAATTATCATCATAGACTCCAACTTCATTCCTCTCATAGGATAAAGGACATCACCCAGGAGTTCTTACTTTGTGCTCATAATTGTCAAGCTATAATGTCTTTTACAATGCTATCTACTTTTGATTTAAAGACTTCAAATTATCATGAACCATCCAAAGAAACTAAATTAAAAGTTGGACTTTATAATAGCCATTAATGTATTTTTCATTTGGTCCATTTGTGGGCAAGAGTACTTGAGGAACAACTGCATCCAGTTATATTCCTAAGAGAGGATTTATTTGTAAAGTTGTTACTCAAAACATTTGACAATTTCATATGCAGTAAAAAACACCTGTGGTGTTACATGAGCACATCTATTTAAATCAGAAAATAATTTTTTTATGAACTGTGAAAGGTATTTTTGGGATTGAAGAGTTCTATATATCTTGTTTACATGTTTTAACTATGGAGTTGAACTATAATTATATTGTTCTATTCTTCTTAGGTTATATAGGTTTCCCTGGAAAAATATCAGATAGCTGTTGAGAACTCTGCATCTAACTTCCTCTGAATATATCACAAATATATGCATCAGTTTTCCTGTCTTTTGAAGAGATATCATTAGATTTACCACACAAAGTTAAGAATACACTTTTTTCCCAATGATTGCTATATGATCAGCAATTTTGATTAGAGATAATGCAATGTAATACTACTGTGTACCACTTTCAGTGTGGAAGTTTCATGTTCACTTGTCTTTACTAATATATACATTATTAAAAGACTGGATTGACTAAATAAATCCAAAGGTTCATTATAAAGTTGAGCTGCTGTTAGATAAAAGCCTATAACCACAAATGTTGTTCCATCATATATTAATCATTAATATGTGTTGAGACTTTGAAAAAATCCATATGTGACTTCCTACTAAAATCTTGTAAAACATTTATCCTCTGTCAGTTTTGTTCACGTAGAAAAATGACACCAATGCCATTTACATCAATTCTTCCTTGACAAAAAGCTTTTATTAAGAATATCTTAAGTATATTATATCTTAATATATTAATATATCTTAATATAATAATATATCTTAATATATTAAGTTTAAAAAACTTAATTGATCACAATAATTGGGGAAAAAAGCTAAAATACTAATTCAAAACATGAGAATGTAATTTTCTTATGTTTTGATTATTAAGAATAAGTTCTACTGTAAAGAAAACACATAATAACTTCTTATATAAGATGAAATTTGTTTTACTTCTTTTCGATAACAAATAATATATGCCACCGAGCATTTATATTTAAATCAAATTATATTTGAACTTTATCTTATCTCCCTATTCTGTCAATAATCGCAAGTGTTAATACTTTCATAATACTAGTACTGAGAAAATTCAAAAGAAGCTCAAAAAATACTGCTTGAATCTTCAAGTCTACTAGTATACACACAAGTGCATGTTTGTACACACAGAGAGCTATGTCAAACCTTTTCTTTCAAATTCAGTTCTAGTTGTTCACTAAATCATTGAGTGGAAATGAATGAACATTATAGTAAGTACACGAGTTCAAGCTGCAGGGTTTAAAGACTCATAGATACTTAAAATTAAGCACAAGCCAAACTGTTTTGCTTGAAAAGGTTAATTAATAAAAAGTAGGGAGGAATAATAATTTTAGGTCTTGATCTGAAGTCCATTGATGTTAATGGGAAGACTCATGCTGACTTTAGCAGGCACGAAATACATCCATGTTTTTCATCTTGAAATCTACAAACACCGAGTTTAAATAGATCTGTAAGACTGCCAACATTCAGAATGACAATCAGAAGAATAAAAACAAATGATGTTTCAGAAGTGACAGACAGGTAAACTGAAATGATCCAGACATTTCTGAGAGAGATTTTAGATTTTTACAAGCTGTAAATCTCTTGCAGCAGAACTAGTACAAACCTAGGATCACATGTAGCATTAAGCTTCTAGTTGTCATAAAGGAAAATTCAGGGGCAGAAGGCTAGATGAGGTCTTGGACTCAGAAGTCATGGGGTATTATAGAGAACAGAAGCCAATATCTTTTGTCCTGCATGAATTTCTCAACTGCCACTTTGGGGGGTAACGTGTTTTCCATGGAACAAGTTCATCAGTACCTAGGTTATGTGTTGTGGGTGGCCCTGGCACATAATGCTACCTCCTACTTTCTCATGAGAGCTCAGATAATAAGAAATGCTCCAGGCTGCTAGACATTAACATGTGATTCACCTGGTGTGGGTCACCCACTGTAATCTTGAATGTGAAAGATGTTCTTAAAATGTTAGACTATTGATTCTCTCCCCTCCTCCTGAGTGATACTCAACTCACTGATATTCATAAATAATAAAGGAACTCTAGATATACCACAGTCAAAGCAGATACCTTACAGATGAAAGTGAAAAGCAAAAACTCATGGAAAAAAAAAAAAGCAAAACCAAACTAAACTGTTTATTTAAATATTTGCATATGCTTTATTATGTGAGGTTATCAGGAAAAAAAGATGACTTGCATTTATAGCTATGCTTAGGTCCTCTCTTAGGTCAGACAATTAGATGGCTATCTCTAGAATACATTACAATAGACACAACTATTCCTTAGATCAGAGGCTGTGAGATAAAAAAGTTGACATTTCAGTGGTCCGAGTTACCAGACACCGACACAGTAACTTTGATTATTTTACATCTTTTAAATTAAGGAATCATTTAACACACAAACCTTGTGAGCTTGATCAAACAGTTCTGTACACATCTGATTGTGCAAATTTATGGTATAATCCCATTTATACTGAAGATTCTGATACTGATCCCATGATTCTAAGAAAATATTTGTTCAGAAACAAGGATATAAGGCCTTTATGATATATGCAGCTTTTACAGTCTTTTCTTGAGTGAGACAATGTAAAGGTACACACAACCAGGTGAGAACTGTAAGCTTATCAAAAACATTCATGATTGTACTAACATGGAAGTTTAGGCACCAAAACACCTCAGTAATTTCAATGTACTTGCTTCCATTTTCAATCTTCTCTAAATTGAGTTAGACTTTACATACAACCAAAATCATAATAGCCAAAGTATATACTGATCAGTTAGAACTATGCCTTTCTGCCACATCAAGGTACAAAAAAAAAAAAAAAAGTATGTAAAGCAAATATTAACTATATGCCATGTGATAAACATAATTATTTAGGCTTGTGGAAATCTGACAGAATGAAGAAAATTATCTCTTTAATGAAGGGGTTTGTCCTACATTAAAGTTTTCCAGAAATGTAAAGAGAAGTTTTACATTGAGAAAAATCAGTTTTGAGATGCAGATGAGTAGAGTAAAAATAGTATCTTCTGAACTATGCTAGAACAGTGACTCAAAGTGTGGTATGGGCTAAGTTCTGTTCTTGAGTACCTGATTTATACTGATTGTAATTTTATGCATTTACTGAAGGAAATTAAACTTACTGGTACTGGGAGGCTAGTTTTCTCTCTCACTTGTGTTAAATGCCAGCATCAGCTGAGAGAAGAATGGACCATTCACTGTATATTCCAATTTATGAGCTCCCAAGGTGAGGCTATTATTCATCCTTTAGAAGTCCTCCTCTGTATTTTATGAACTCCGTGTGAGTTAAAAATGTATTTGTTTTTATGTATAATTTCATTTCCAGCAACCACCTGAGAAATGCAGTGCACTAATTATAATGCAAAATTTGTTTCTGCTCCCTTTTTAGAAGAAATTAGAAGAAATTTAAAGAAACTAGGTATACATACATAGTTTCATGCATAGCAACATACATAATTTAGACATTGACTTAGATATTCTCATTTCATGTAATAGATTGAAAGGCTTATCAAGAGCATCAGCAGATGTTCCTTGCAGTCAAGAATCATATTTTCACCAGTAAATTTATTTAGATTTTAACATATTTTTCTTCCAGGTACAGAGAGATAAACAAGACAAACCTCAAGCAAAATTGTTATTACAAGAAGCTTTTGCACCAGCTCAGTTCCATTCTGCTTAACAGTGGTAATCCTAATTTACCCCATTGTAAATACTAGAATCAGACCATTTGTTTAAAAGCTTTGCTTTATAATTAAGTAGTCACACATGTAGCTAAAAACAAAATCACAGTACTCTATGCTGAAACATATAAATGAAGCCAGGACTGTGTCATGTATTCAAAAGCCACCTTTTGTGGTATTTTTAGACTTTTTTAGTATGCAAATATATAGATGTGCCTACATCGTTGCACCTTACTGAATGAGTGCTGTCAGATTAAACAATTACTGCATCTTTGTTAATTGCAATACTTAGAAGAAAATTGTACAGTATGTTGCCACACAACTAATATGTGGATTTAAAGATCATATTAGTACTGATGGGAGGAACTAGCTACATTATCAAGATCTATATTTTTCTATGAGGCAAGAAGACTGCTGCAAACCCTGACCTGACATGAGAGGTTGCTGGGAAGTATGCAAGTGACAGAAGAACAAGCACATCGCTCATCATCTGACTTTCTCCAGACACCTGGGTTCCAGCCTCCCACTCAAGAGTGTAAGATACTCCAAGGTATTTGAAAAACAAATGTGGGATGAGCTCACTTTTACCTTGGCCTTTATTGTTTACTAAGTAATACAGGCATTGGCATTTCTACTCAAAGTTATTTTTGTAAGCATTTCTGTATACATATAATCTGAGTTGAAAGAATATGGAGGCTGCAGGAATTAACATAATACAATGAAAGGCTTACTGGAGAGCTTACTTTACTTTTGGCTTTTGTACTTGTTTCCTTAAGATCAATAAAGTTCTTAAAAGTTTTGTTTCCTTTTTCTTGAGAGACTAACAGATTATTGCAGTCTCAATTTTTTAGTAGAAATTAAAATATTTCTAGTGGCTTCATATGGACTTCAGATTAATTTTGATATTTTGCAGCATAGAATTCCATGAGTGTCAGTGGAAATTACACATGACAAGAAGTAAAAATGTGGTCTATTTAAAGAAGGTGCTTCTTAAATGCAAATCTTTTAAGAGAAAGCTTCAGAGAAATACTGATCCCTACTCAATTCTATCAGTTTGTTTCCAAAGTCTCTAAGGTATTTTTCTTGCCTTTCCTAGGGCCTATCTCCTCCCATTTATTTCTGTGTTTTCTGCACCATATTGTGTGCATTGCCATTTAAAATCTCTTACTGCTGATAGTTTGTTCCTTCTCAACATGTTGAAAGTAATCGAAAGTAACCTCCCTTTTTCTATTCACATCATTGACTCTCTATTTATAAACATATCTATAAGAAAATAACAGAAGATTGACAAGGAGAATTGTAAACATGCTCAAGTGACTAGCAGCTGAGGTGTCAAAGAACATGCTTGAGATCTGTACCCTGCTGTAGGAAAGATAAAAGCACATGATAAACTATGCCTACTTGAATCCCTGTTATACAGGCAAAACCAGCAAGTTCAGTGATCCTGAACAGACACAGACTGAGCTCTGCAGTGGCTGCATTCCTGTTTGTGTGCCACTGTCTGAGTGCTGCTTCAGAGATTCCCCAGTTGGCAAGATAATGAAAATAAATTTACTCTTTGTGTTTCATCCATGGTTTTGTGGTTGCTTCTGCAACCTGCGTGTGCTGGCTCATGAAATATCCTTCCCTCTTCCTTGCCTACAGACCTTAAATCTCTTTGTTCCTGTAATATTCATTTTCTAACTATCAATTTATTATTTAAAGCCTCTCTGTAGAGAACTCCAGGACACAGCTATACAAAAATAAGTATTATAATAAATATAGGCACGTCTTTCACTGCGTGGAGGTGAAACATCTTGAAGTCATCTGGAGTTGTCCCTGAATGATGCTTTCATGTCTACACAAAATATCCTCCTGCTTTTACCCAGTCTCCATGGGTCGTGGTTATTTTACATTGTACTTAAAGTTCCTTTTCTGTGAGCACTTTGCCACTTGTAGAATCAGCTGCTGAACATGAATGCACAAGGGTATTAGATAATTTTAGTAAACTACTTTTCTAACATTGCATGCTGAGGTTTCTTTAACATGAAATTTTGAATCCAGCACTTTAATTTTTAATTTAAATTAGATATTTGGACATAATATTTTTTCTGGGAAATGTGCCTCAGTTTAAAGTTTGATGACTTTAGGCTAGGGAAGAGTGGAATGTATTGACTGGAGTTCCAATGAGGACTTCTTCGGGAATATAAATGCCAACAAGAAATTCCCATGACATTTGCATTACCTTGTCATAAAGAATGCCACTTCCACTCTGCTTGAGATAACAACAAAATAGGTATGTATTTTGTACATATGTACATCAAAATGTATTTGTAGACAAAATTGTTCTGAAGTAACAGGAATCAGAAAGAAAATACTATGAAACTGTATGCACCCTATTCTCTTTTATAACATGATTCCTTTAAGTCAAAGATGTTAGGAATTTATGCAGGCATATGGGTTTCAAAAGATCTCTTTCTGTCACTGGAAATGTACCCACTTGTTCTGTTGTGCTGGGAAAGGAAAGACACTGTGGCACCTCTTTCAAATAAAGTGTGATTAAACTATCCAGGCCACTAAATGTGTTCCGATCTTCCCAGGGTATGAGACTTAGCTCAAAACATGCACACTTCAGAGGAGCTGCCAGTTTATGGAAGTTGCTGCCTGTTCAGTAATCAGCCACAAAAACTAAATATTTTTTGGTTTAGACTACCTATAGTCAATCAAATAACAGTTTGACTGTCTAGCAAATGTTTTTCCACATATTTTCACACCTACAGCAAGAGAAATAGAAAAGGTGGAAAGGCAAGTAATGAAGATCTTTATTCAGTGACACAGAAGTTACACATTCACAGTTATTATCAGCTCCTTTTCCTAAAGAAGAAGGCCAAGTCTTTCACTAGGGGTTAAATAAGGCCTTATTTAAAACCAGTGAAAAGTAAATATCTAACCTCTGCTTCCAGAGGATTTGAGCAGCAAACTGTAAATGATACTAAATGACATCTTAAGGGGCAGAATAGTTATTAAATACATGCTGTGGAAGGAAGATTTCTTCTGTTTAGATGAAAAAAATTATATTTTCTTTTTGCTAAAATCAAAGAGTGTTATTATTAATACAGCCAAGGGAAATGAAATAAGAAATTTAAAATTTTTTTTTCAAAAAATTACTTTTCATGGGAACTTACATTAAACACAGTCTTACTTTGTTTTCAGCAAAGAAGATTGTTTTGTCAACTAAGAAACGCTTATGGTAACAGTAAACTCTGCCAGCCCAGACTGCTTACCAAAAGACAGTAAAAAATCAACTCCATGAAGGACAATAAGAGAAGCTAATTTACACTCTTCCCGAGCTAAGAAGAACAAGGAAGGAGATATGGCTGAGTCACAATTTCTTTTCTGTACTGCTGCAGAGATGGTTCAGCTACAAACGTATTTTAATACTATGTTGTAATGTCTGTCTTCAGTCAGCAATCATCCATGAGGTACTGTCTTGCAGTATCGTTTAAACAAAAAGTAATATTGACAACACAATATAATAAGCAAGCTTGTTAGTTTAATCAACATAATCTGAAAGTTTCCTTTAGTGCTTTTTAAGAGTTGGCCATTTAAATTAGAACTGTAAGTTAAGATTTTATTTAGGAATGGGCATGCAAACAATGATGTTTGGATTGAGAGTACTGCAGACTCTTCATAAGGGCACACGATGCTCTTTTTCTGCTCTTACCATACATACAAAATAAGGTAATTTATAAAACAAGCCTTATTATGGTTTGAAAGCCCAAGAAAGAGATTAGCTATCAAGAAACTAAGCAATTTTATTCTCTGAAGCCTGTAATTGGGGGTGAACAGATGTTTCTTTTTAGAAGGGCTAAAAGGGTAACAAGAAAAGATGTCCCGAAGCATCTTCTAGTTCTTTCTCTCCATGGAAGCTTTAACTGTCAATGATAGTCTTTGCTTTGAAGAAAATTACAGACATATTAATCAAGTCAAACATCAAAGTACCACAACCATTTTAGTGACTGTGGTTCGTATATTAATTTTAATAGAAGGACTGAACATTTTTTTAATAGAATAAAATATGAAAGAAGCTGCAGGAAAGGCTGCCTTAGATATATTCCTGCTATTTCATCCTAGTCATCCTCCTCACCTCTCTCCTGCTACAGACACATCATCAAAGGTCATATTAGCCAAATGCACACAGGTTTCATGAGCTAAGGTGGAGAAAAATAAGAGTCAATTCAAATACCATATAAATATCTTTCAGGAAGAAAGATCACCCTTTGCTTGGCACACTACAGCTACTCCCTATAAAGTGTTGCCTTCATTTTTTAGTTCTTTATGTGAACAAGACCACAATAAGGAGACAATATAAAAGGAATCACTGAGATATGTGAGAAGAGGAGGGTAAGGCTTGAAAACACACGTTTGGATAAGCCTGAGCTCATTATCTTTTAGCTGCAACTGTTAATTGAATGTATTAGAAAGATACAAGGAGAAGCATGTCTATTTCATCAGGAAATTTTACTCAGCCTCCTTCCTACGGAATTCATGTGGGTTTTTTGTTATTATTATACTGACTCTCAGTTCAAATGGAGAGATGAGGAAAGTTTTTATTTAATCCTAGAACTTCCTTATCTGTGTTCAAATACACTGCTGTTGTTCTGGTTTCTCAGGAGGTACCTAATGTTTATGCAGTGTCCATAGTGCTTACATCAATCTTACTATTTTTAATTTATATTTTTCATATCCACAGCACTCACTAAAGTGGTTTGTTACAGGCTTACAGATATCACTGTTAAAGACTGAATTATCATTGCTAATCCTTTAGGATTGACATAATGGACAAGGATGTGGACATTTCAATAGTGACACATCTGCCAATTACTTTACCTATTTTCCCCAGTCCAATAAGCTGTTAGAACAATAGGAGAAGGGAGATTTTTAAATGGTGTCCTCCACCTGGCCAGGTTTAGAATTTAGCTTGTGCCACATATCTCCATTTTAAATCTGTGTTGCAGTTTTTTGCTGGGGGTTAACCACTTCAAATACAGGAGTTTCAAAATAGTGAAGTGGCTTACTGTTTTTAATACTTTGCTCTGAGCAAAATTGCTGTAGTACCTGGATAACATACTTGTGCAAAAAGTGGTTTCCACAGACACCAGTAAAATTTACTGATCCTTTGAAAGATCATTTAATAGCTAGCACTTGTGGTGAAACATTGGCAGTGAGGCTGAAGAGGTATCAAACAAATGAAATGATGGAAGTGTAATTTTCTAGGACTCTAATGTCAGCAAATAGCATCTGGCACAAAAACAAATAAAGATCCTGTGACCTTATATATGAACAGTAATAACTCAATTAGAATTACTACAACAATCTGTAATTACTTGCCTGAAAAAACCACGAGCTTATTCTACCCCTAACATTTATGATATATGTAATTGATTAGCTCTCCTTGTGTTTTCAGGCACTTTCAGGCACAGATTTTGAAGTCAGTGTTGGGGTAGGAAAAATGGAGAAAAATAATGAGAAAAAGACAAGACCACAGTATAAAAAACTTTTTCCTTCAGTATTTCAATAATTAAAAGGCCACAATTTTGAATCACTGCGAATGTAATTGAAAACAAAAGCTTTCTACACAGGTAGATTATTTGGGTTGGAAGGGATCTTTGTAGGTCATGTCATCAACCCACTCCACACAATCCAAAGGAAACCTTAAAGTTTAATTCGAGTTGAAAAGAAGTAATGCTGCTAATGGTCTTGAACCATTGAGATGTGATATTCTCCTGGGATGGGTATTGCACAGCCTCTTTAGGAGATCTATTTGACTGCTTCATAAGAATTTCCCTTGTTACAACTTCCGATTGCAGTTTCCCATCCTTTCACTGTGTATCTCTAACAACGCTGACTTCTCTGTAACTACCCATTAGTTAATCGCAGTCAAATTGACTTCTTCAAACTGAACAAGCCCAGCCTTCTCAGACTTCCCTTATATATTTTATATACTCCATTCTCCTAGCCCCTTAGTGGCCCTTGCTGGATTCATTCCATTTGGTCAATGTACTTTTTGGGCTGGGAAGACCCAGACTTGGCATTGTGTCAGATGTGGGCTCCTAAGTGCTGAATAGAGAGGGATAAACACTTGCTTCACCCACCTACCTGAATTCTTGTAAATGGAGCCAGTATGCAATTAACCTTCACTGTCAGAAAGGCATGCTGATGACAATGTCAGGATAATATCAGAGGATAATCAGTAAAATGAGATTTTTATTTTACCATAATCCATAGTATTGTTAGGACATGGAATTTAGGCCAGCTCACTATCCAAGGACAAATTTTATAGCTGGTGATGTACATGCAAGGAATACAATCTTAGTGTTGTCAGTTCAATGTAGGGGTGGCAACAAAGACAATCAAATTTCATAATTCTAGATCATCTTCCTCAATAAAAGGAAATACAATCACTCATCTAGAGCCAGAGGGCTAATCTTGACAGTTTCAGAACATCATGTAAGATGCTGAGCTCCCTCAAGTCCCATAAACTGAAAAATCTTAGAGAAGAAACACATAGGAGGGCCTGCTTTTGATCATCAAAATTTTTAAGTCCCAGATGGAATTACTTTCCTTCCTCATTTTGTCATCTTTGAGCTTCCTACAGGTCTCTCCTATTTTTCCTTCAAAGTCCTTGTTTGGAAAAGACATGATACTTAGAAATACTTCTGATTGCTTCTAGGATTCATGATAAAAGATTTTCTAGTTTGGAGGGGGATTTTTTTGCAAGCAAGATAAGTAATTCAAACTATTTTTAATAGCTGCTTTCTTTCTATCTGTTTACAATATGTTCATCTATTACACAGACTTTAATCACAAATATGCCAAATGTGCTAAAATTGTGCCTGATACATTTCTGTCTGCAACAGTTATAGATCTAAATCAATGCCAGTAATGTTTGGGATCCATAGGGAGTGTCAGTTACAGCAGGTGACCAAATGTTCCTGACCTTAACCTGTTTGCAAGTCCTATATCATCTTTCTTGACCAGCCACCCTTCTTCTGCCAGGCACACAGATCAGTGTCCTGCTGTTCTCAAATGTCCCTTATAAGGATGACCTCTCTGTGAGTCTTTCTCCTGCAGTCAGAGTTCAGGTCCACAGACATAATGGACAGCGCATGTCCAAGTTCAGCATAGGATTAACACTTTAAAGACTCCCTTTGAACAAGGCAGGTATTAAGTCACAATTTCTCTGCAACTGCTTTCTTATTTCTGGTCCAACTCAAAAAAACATTTAAGCAGGTCTTAAGCCATAAATGCTCAACATCCTTATAAAAATGCCCCACATAATCAGGAAAATGTGTGCCAAATGTTGAACACATGCATAGCTACCTCTCAGAATTGGGTGACCCAGACACATTCTGAAGTGCTTAGTGAAATTAACAGCATAAACTCCCATTCTAAATATAGGCTCTCCTTAACTGGTACTTCTTTGCCTGGCATATCTGTCTTACAACACATCATACTATGCAGCAGAGCAGCTTATGTCAGGACTAGGCAGTGCAGTGTGCAGTGAGATTACCCAGACATGAATTTCCTCCACTCAAATGCAGGACTAGAGAACTGTAATGGTTCCCTTCCTCTTCCTCCTCTTTCCCTGTTATTTCCTCACAATACTCACTGTTTTCCCCTCTGTTACCTTCACAGACAACAATGTGCCCTTGTTGTGACCACTTGTGATCCACTGTGTCCCAGATATTTAGGAAAACTTCCAATTTGACACTGAAGGATAGTAAAGCATCTGAATGGTTTTACAAAGAAGTGCAAAGTTGAACTGGCCCTGTCTATCTCTCTGAAGAATAGGAATACCCTTATCTTGGATCCAATTGAATTCCTATAAGAGAACGGATGACTTGGAGCTGTGATATAAAACAATGGCACCATTTATAATGTTACTAAGACATGGGAGGATAAACACAGTAACAGAAAAGAGCTAATAAAATCAGAAGCATTTGAAAATGTCATGGTCTACAAAAGAATGGACATTTTATAGCTTTGTCATGATCATAAGAGACAGTAGATTGTGTCCTTTGCATAATAGTTTCAGATTCCATTGCCAAAGAAGAATGTAAAAAACAGGCCTGCAAAGACCAATTGAAATTCTATCAAATCATTATAAGGCTTCACAATATGCCATTACAAAATCAGTAGTCGTGCAAGAAACAATCATAAAATATACAGACTGTATCTTCATAACATTTCTAGCAGTTTGTGTCAGTACTAATTTAGGAAGTCTTTAATCTTTATATCTATATGTGCAGAATAAGTATGAAATACTAGTATTTCATATTAAAATTGTCTACTATGTCCGCCCCTTTATATATTTTACCTCATTTTTGTTGCTTTTAAATACCAGAAGACAAGAAACCAGTGATGATAAATTCTAATTGTAAAGAGAAAGTTCCTTTCTATCAGACCATTGCATCTGACATCAAATACTGTATTTCTGGTGACTCTTTTGTTAAAAAAGGTGACAAACTTACACTGTTCATTAGACAAGAGAAACAAGTTTGAAATAAGTGAGCAATGAATATTGTTTTGCAGAAAAGGCAGATTCTTCTACCTACCCATGGAGATTTATAACCCTTCTACCAGATTAAACCAGAAGGGTGCAATTGATTAATCACTTTTGAAAAACTTAGCTTTATTTTTAGTCAGTGCAAGAAGAATCCTTGATTGGGACAAGATCCCATATTGCAGCCTCCCTTTCAGAGTAAATTATGGGCAAGGTTATAAACCAGCAAAATTAGAGGTTTATAATGGAGATGATGACAGACCTTTAATTATGCAGGGCATGAAGAACAATACTGTAATAAAATTAGCAGGAAAAAGTCATGTGTCATTTAGTCTACTATGTGCTTGAAGACATCTCTACTATAGATGAACAAATGTGCTTGGTTATAGTTGCTCAGAAGTTTGTTTTAGAGCCTTTAAGGCTGAAAGTACTTTGTACCTTAAATTCGTACATGATGATTAATCCTGATTTGATTTGGAGTCACTCTGTAAGAGATATAACGATAACGAATATTGCTGATTTGCAGTTATGCCGGCTGTTTTTGTAAGTCTGAAGCAGCCAAGGCTTAAAAGTGAACATAAGACATTATTTCCTGCAAATTGCTATCAACAATACTCCAAGCTGAGGCAGGTAAAAATTACAAACTTAGAAATATAAGTGCAACTTTTCAAAAATGTACATAAAAGATACCCTTTATCTATACTAATAAATGCTTTCCAATCTTTTCATTCTTAAAATGCACAATTATAAATGCTGGATATTGATTATTGAATGTTAATTGTATCTCCAGTTGTCCACTTTAATGACATTTTTATAAGTCTAGAGATTTAATACAAGCCTATAACACAAGCAAGCAGGTACATAATAGAAAGTATCTAGCAACATTTTGTAATAAAACCTATATATAAAAAGCATATAATACATATTCATGTACCAGCATTGGAAGCATTTATCTCCTTTTTTAAATGAGTCTGGACCCAATCCCAACATGCTCCACTAAGTAGTGTCATGCTGCCTAACTGGTCCCAGCTGAAATCAATGTGATCATGTGTGACAGAGAAGTTTAATGGGATAAAAACAGGAAGCAGCAGTTGCATCTTGCAGTTAAATTAAGTAATTCTCTGTAATCTATACACTTAACTCACACGTTATCTTATTCAAAGCAATGTGATTAAAAAATTCACTTGGGACATCGATGTTTCATTTAGAAAGACCTGCTAGAAGCAGAGTTCTTTCTTCTTATCTTCTTTGCTGAGTATAGAGGGCACAAGTTAAATTACTAGGATTGTGCAGAAAAAAACTATTTCACCAGAATAAATATTTCTGAATCTCTCATCAATGGATGGCTGCAATATCTGGAGTAACAAAACTCATCTGGAAGAGAAACTCTATATTGGCCATATCTAGGCATGGTTAGATTTCTAATGTTAGTTTGAAAGATGCTAGATAAGTGCGAGTTGATCTGTATTTATTGGTCATTTTGACTCCGGTATTTCACAGGCTCTGAGGTGGTAAATTGCCGCCATTATGAAATTGAAAAATAAATAAATAACATTTGTCATTAAGCTCTGCTGAACATTAGTCAGAAGTGTGTACTTTTCATTTACACGTACATTTTCTCTGTAAGTGTGCATATGATTGCAGGACAATGGAGAGCCATATTTGAGCACTTAATCACAGACACTGAGAAAACTTCCCCCAAGTTTAATCACTCCCATTTCAACACAGTCTAAGTGCAGAACAAAATATTGCTCACTGTGAGTGTAGTGGGGTGACAGGTACCAGCTTCTCAGTTGTATCGTTTTGGTCTGTTTTCTTAAAAAGTGTTTTTCCTGACAATAGAGAATTATATTTACAATGTGGTACCACTTATTCATTGGTTCTAGCATGCCAGACACTAAGCATGTATTCAAACCTGCCAGAAGCCATACAGTCAGATCCTCAGGCTCTCAGAGTGAAAAAATCAGCCAGTTCTATTTCAGGGACAACAGAAAGATTAAGTGACCTGCTGTTATGAAAGGTCCTAAGCCTAATTTTACTGCTTGGTAAGAATGGAAGAATGTTTCTTAGTGTGTCTGCAAGAGAAGGTTTTAGTAAAGTGTCTTTGCAGGCATTTGAGAAGGAGTCAATTTCCGGAGATATTGTTTACCAACAGCTGCTTCTTCAGATGCTTACGACCCTTTTTCCTTTGCCCCCTAATAATTTGTTTTGGCTTGATAGTTAAGAGCCATTCTACTAAAAGCAAATATTTTAGGTGTGTCTTTTGAAATAATCTTCAAAACATTAAGCACTGCCATGGATGCCCAAAGACAGAATGGTATCTTCATAAAAATGCAAATTATTACAATTATAATAGCAATCAGAGTCACTGAGAGCAAGGGATTTCTCAATTATAGCTCTTATGTGGCACTCAACATTTCCACAGAGGCACAGCAGACGAAAACACAACAATTTAAATAATACTGATGTCCATTCCCTTTACAATTTCTAATGGCATGAATATTATTAAAGACTTTGGAATGACTATACCTCATACAAAAGTAGCATAAGTTGCAAGTGAAGCTTTTGATTATAGCTCATATAAATACACTGCCATACATTTTCCATCAAAATTTTACAAGTCAGACACAGATGCTGAAAATTATCACAACTACTACATGACACCTAGGTCACAAACTTGATTACTAATGCAATTGTAGGTAAAGATCTCATTTTTTCAATACATACAAAAATAACAGACTAAATATGACTCACTTTCTACTCTTCAGACAAGCAATCCAGAGATTTTATAAAACAAAAATTAATTACCTCAATCTAAATATCCTGCATCATCTCTGGATCTCGAAACACTCCACAAGAAAAATCTCACTTTTAAAAATAAGGAAATAGAGACACAGTGAAAGAATGTGTTTATTTACTGACATTTAGTATGCTAGAACAAGGGCCTAGACCTGCATTTCCCATGTGCTAGTTTGATGCACTATTTCTATTCATCTGAGTTTCCTTGAAGGTTAGATCCAATCCAGACTGTAGACAATACTGAAGTAGCACCAAGATGACTGGAATTTATATGTCTGCCTGAATTTAGACAGAGTGCATCACCTCTAACAAGCCTAATCCAGGGTCTAAGAATCATTCCAATGAAAAAGAGCTGGCCTTATCTTGTGCGTACCCTAGTCCAACATACATACAACTACTAGGTACTTTAGTCCACCCACCAGTGCAATTTCCTGGACAAACACAAAAATATTCTAGCTGAGCAAATGACAGCTTCTAAAGTTGTTTTGGATGTTGTTTCTGAAGACTATACTGTTTGGTATAGAATCTATCTATAAATACTTTTTTTGTTCACTTACAGACTTCAGGAAATTTTTAATATTGGAGAAAAATAAAGTAACATTTCTGTTTGCATGGTCTCCTCTTTCTCATACTTTGAGGTACACAAGTAGCAAAAGGTCAAGAGGTTGGCAGAAGTGACATACCAACAGCTATAACTACAGGCAGCAGAATTTAGTTTTCAAAAGCACTGCATGTCTATGAGAGATTTCTCTCTGTATTTTGAAGATAAGTGTTTATATTCAAAGGACAACCATGCTTGTTTTGCACTTTTGCAGAATTAATAATTGTGCCACAGCAGCAGGAAATACTGACTACAGTTTAACAGATTAAAAATACTATGATAGATGCTTACACTTTTAATACAACATTATTCAAAATTTTTCCCCTCACATAACTTGGAGACTGCGGCCTCTCCCAGAATGCCTCAGGCTGGTCTCCATAGTTAAAGACTGGACATGCCACAACGTTGAAGACTGGACATGTCACAAAGTCCCATAAGTTATCATAAAAGAAACAAGGTGTCTGTGTACCTTGTAGCTGGCTGTCAGAGAAGACCCGTGTCAAACCCCAGGAGAAGAGGTATTTCCTGGAAAACCACCAGCCAGGGTGATTATTGTACCAATTGTAGCTTTTACTCTCCTTGCTTGAGTGCTTGTAAACTGCTGTGAGATATAGTTTACTATCAGGACATGCCAGCATCAGTGGACATCAGGAACATTGTGTTACTTACAGAGTAACAGCTTGTTATGAGTAGCTGAGACCTGTGATTCAGCTCACTTCATGGTGAGTTCAATGACTGGTCTGGTGGACTATTTGCTTTGTATAGGAAGCCCATACTGTCTGCATTGAGGTTGCATGTCTAACAAACACTGCGATGGTTTTCAAAGAAATTAAATCGATCTATTGGAAGAAAAACAGCATTCCTAGAAAGTATAGTTATAGTTCAGTCTGCTAGAAAAATAGCTAGCATCTGGGACCTGAATATTAATATTTATTGTTTTTAAAGTTGCAGTAAGCAAATTGCAGGATTTTGGCTGTATTGATGGTGAGACACTTGTCTCCTGGTTGCTCCGATGCTGGGATAGTGGAGCTGGTTGCATAGAATTAGACGGTGCGGAAGCTAAGCAGTTAGGAAACCTATCCAGAGAGGCTGGTACAGATAAAGCTCTTGGGGAAAAGTCACAGACTCTCAGTCTCTGGAGACGACTTTTGTCAGCTGTAAAGGGCAGATACCTCTTTAAGGATGATATTGAATGCTCCCCAGCTAAATGGTCCAACATAGAGAAAGGTGATTTATGGTGACTGGGATAAAACTGTAAATCCTG
>BJBW01008665.1:0-16884 GCA_004320125.1 Scolopax mira
AGCAATAAGTATAAGCAAAGGCCTCTCCGCATACCATCCCTTGGCACTTAGCACAAACATTGTCCTTATCATCCTGAAAACAAGCAGTTTGCTTCACAATATGCCGTTAATTTCAGAGAGTTAGAGGAGGCCTAACTAAAATGTAAAATTACAGAATAGAAAAATGGTTCGGTTTTACCTCAAACCGGGACACATAGTTACTAAATGTGGATACATTTGAAAAATTAATATTTGAACTTAAAAATTGCATTTTCAGGAATACTCATATATTTAACTCAAAATAATTTTCTCCCAATCTTTGGTTTTTGACAACTGTGGTTATGTGAATGCTCCCAAGAACAAGGCTACACCAGGAATTTTGAGTTTTTCCAGAAACGGTCTTTTAAACATTAGAGAAATACATATTATATCTACTTAGTTTTAATATCAACCAAAATGATGGTGGTCTACATTTTGCTTTTTACAAAAGGATGTTTTTAAAAGTTTTTTGCTAATTGAATCTTAAACCTCTTTTCACAGAGTGCCTTAATTGGTGCTGGCTGTGTCAAAGGGTCTTCCATTAGATAATTAAGTAGAAGTTAAACAGTAATATCTAGAAATACCATGCATGGAAGGAGTAGTAGCTGAGATATGAGGGTTGTGTATCTACATTTGTGTCCATGTGCTTATGCACGCATCCATAAGAACAGAAATGTAAAGGTTTCTGAGCATGGTTGAGAGAGCACCTATTCCTTTTTCATTGTTCCTACAGTGATCTTAATATCAAGCAGGCAAGTCCTGGGAAGCTACCAGGAGTCCACCAAACAATAGCCAATTCATTGTGAAAAATACTGCTCAGATAAAGTGGCTTTTTCTCAGCCATTACCAGGAAGGAATGAGAGAACAAGAGCAAGAGTGTGTTTGGTTTGGTTTGGTTTTGCTTTTAAGTATATTTTAAATTGGTTTTGCCCTAAAAATGCATAAATGTGGGAGCTGAGTCTTTTGAGTATGCTTTTCGGCACACTCTGCATATACTTGGTAGTAAGAACAAGTTAAACTCTTCTGTTAAGAGCTGAATCTAGAAGGGGATATTTTATTATTCAGAAATGCTTCATAGCTCTTCCTATAGCTACACTTAAAAATACTAAAATGTTAGTGATACCCTTTTAACCACTCTGTGTAGTCTTGCTTACTAGAGAGCCTGTGTACTTGTAAATGTTTGAAAGGTGTTGCTTTAGAATGTGTTGCACATAAACACAAAAAAATAGTCACTCCAGAAAGTGTAAGACTATAATTGAGAAAAAGCTGAGCTAAACAAAGTAAAATAAATTGTTTTATTAAAAAACAGTTCTCAGATGTTTGGCAGATGCAAGGCAGCTCCTACTGCGTTCACATCCATGTGTGAATATATCTATATGATTTGGAAGGCATAAAATCAGGCTATAGGTCTGCTACCTTTTTCTTTTATTTTCATTTTTTCCCCCCCAACCCGTTTGGTTTTTTTTCTTGACTCCCTCACCAACTGTTGATCAGGGGAATGATATATGATGAAGCCATTAACAATAGAGACAGGTCCTTCTGGTTTATTCTGATTTAACATATAATGTTCGACTAACTTTTATTGGAAGCCATTTTTATCAAATATTTTCAGTGTGGTGTGATTGAAGTAGCACTCTAAAAGCAATTAGTAATTCAAAACCCCCCATTTGTTGGTATCAGTAACTCAGCAGGAGTTGGAAAACTTGAAAAAAGAGTTCAGTTTTGACCTCAGGCTCAAGGCTGCTCTTCCACCTTTCCTTCTCTCCTCTTACTCCTTTTAAGTTTAGAGCTTTTTGGGTGGGTTGGGCTTTTTTGGGGTTTGGTTTTGTTTGTTTGTTTTTTTGTCAATGAAAGGGCAGTAGAGACATTATTGGTGTTACAGGCATGGGCTGGAATGAAGTCATCATTTACAAAAAATGTGTCAGATGAGTTTGAAAGAGTACTAAGGAATAGAAATTCTCATCTTCTCAGTAGTTGGAAGCATTCAGCAACGTAGTGTCTGTCACTACGTGAACCTACATTCAGACTTACTGATTTTATTCATTTGTTTCTGTAATGATGTTTTCGGAAACAATGTAATTTTGCATTAGCAGGGGATTATCACTAAAGATTAAAATGAAGAACTCTAATGGTATATGATCAGCGTATTGAAGTTTCATTCAGAATGGCTTTTCTTGGTACTTTGAAAAATATTAAGGCATAGAAATGCCCTTAAATAACAGAAATTGTAACATTTTATGTGACTGCTTTCCTTTTCTGGGCATAACCAGGAAAAGATGACATAAGGTTCAAGCTTTTTTATGTTATTGGTGTACATATACATATAAAAGCAGATAATGTTTTTATGTCATATTTGACTGCAGGCTCTGAAAAGGCAAGGCTGGACTACAGGCTTTAGTCAGCATAATGTTTCTTGTTGGAAAGCCTATTGTTCTATTCTGGGTCCTACTGACTAATAAGCATTTTACATGTGTGATACATACCTGTCAGTTAAAGAATCAGGACCAGTTTTTCTGTGACCATATTTGTCCTTATTATTGTGTGTGTATGTAGAAATGATTTATCAGAAGTGAGTTTTATAGTTTGCTTTGAAGAATACTGGTCCTCGTTATATACTTTACGATAACAGTTTAACACATACTCTAGCAAAGACTTTGGCACCTGTTCAGGGTTTTGGAGGGAGTAGGTTTGAATAAGGTAAGATAACATGTGTTGGGGAGCATATTGAGAAAGCTACTCATTCATACTTTTTCCCCTGCCCTTAGCTAATACATATGTTAATTAACTAAATAGGGTAATGAAGATGTATATCATCTGCTGTAGACTGTTTGTTATTACATCTTTGTTAGCACTTGCATCATAGTGGTCCTGTGTATTTAATCTTATTGTAATATTTCATTGTTGTCTTCATGCCATTTTGGCCAAACTACATCTTTATAGCATCTCCTCTCTTAGAACTACTGTATTTTAATATGTTTTAGTTGGAAAAAAACCCAACTGGCTGGAACAGCACACTGAACCTAATGCTTTCTGATAGTCTCCATGCTATTCCCTAGTCAACAAGGATAACTCATCGTTTCCATTTTTTCCCCATCAAACAGCTGTAGATCAGTAGTTTATCTGCCTTCGTATTCTGTGTCTGACATTGGTTAATGGCATATTCTTAAGGAAGAGTGTGAGAAACTGTACAAAGCAGTGCTTTACTTTCAGGTTCTGCCAATCAATTGTTGACTTCCTAAGAGTTAAGATACATCTTGTAAGAAAACCTATGTATGATAGGAATCAGTGACCTGTCACCTGTTAATTTGTCTATTTTTGAACTCATTTATAATTTTTAGTCTTTATCCATAACTTGTCTTGTATGAAAAACATATCTCCTTGCTGTTTTTAAGCATTCGGTTTTAAGTCAATTGGATAAGGTTTTCCTTGTATAGTGAAAAAATATCTGCTCCCTTTTCAGCTTCCCTTCTAACAACTTTCTAGATCTCTTTCATGTCTAATATCTCATCTCTAATACCTGTTTTCTCAACTCTTCCTGTCTACTAGTGCCTTCTTATTTGGAGGACAGGCTAATTGCTCCATACCTTTTTAAATGTTTCTGTACATCTTCAAAATAAACAATGTGATTTTTATGAAAAGGGTAATGAAAGAATAATTGGACATGGAGAATGATATTTTCCATTATGATATACTTAATTAGTGCACATGCAATGGGCAATTGTTTATCCATCTGGGAGTATGAGTGAGCTCAGATGCTCTTTTGAGTGCTTCCAACAGGTGACCCTTTAGACCAAAAAGGAGCTTTGTGGCTTCCGTTGTCAAATGGAAAATTTAATTGGTGGGCCTGAACTGAATGACTTGAAAAGCACAGTTGCATTTTCTGCATGCAATCGTAGGTATAGTTTCTAAATTTTAGTTGCTTGAATTGAGTAAGTCTGAATTGTAAATTTCCTGTGTAATACTGTCTAATAAAATTTTAAGTTTTAACCACAAGTGACTGACACATTTTCTATAACAAAGCCAGAAGAAAAAAGAAAATGTATTCCATCAGTCCTTCCTTGTGTATATAATTTTTAGCAATTAATTAGATGGATTGAATGGGAGAAGAGTGAGTATGGGATAAAGGAGGGAGAGGTGAAGTTCACCCAATGTGCCTGGTTATTGCAAAAATTTCCCCTAACACTAAATTATTCAGTGCTTTAAGTTGTATAGTGAGCATATCCTAAATAATATTTTTCTCTCTGTGTTTATGGAGATTATGAGAGGAATACCATCTGTGGCTCCTAGTCTGAACCATCACATACATTGCTTAATTCTTTCAGTAGAATGAATGCTGTACTTGAGATAAAAATATGTAAAACATTTTTAATACTAAGCATGAAAACATTTCTCTAGATTTCTTTTTTTATATGCTTTAAATAACTGTTTTCTCTCTGCATAAGTAAATATACTTTTTACTTATGTCAGATAAAATATAACTTTATATATAAAGAGAAAAAGGTACTGTGCGGAACTACTTGACTTTGTGCAAGTGAGGACAGAAGGCACACACACTCGCTGCAGCTGCAAAGATGATAACATTTTTCCCTTGGAAATAGCCAAGTGGCTTGGATGTATTGCTTACATTACAAAAGTGTGTGGTTTTAACTCTTATGCTCTGTGTTTCGGACAAGTATGTTTAATAAAATATAGGAACTGATCATGTGATATAAAATAACAGAACTATTAAGAGAGTGAAATGTGAAAAAGCAGCGATTTACTTTTTTTTTTTTTTTTTTTTAAGGAGAGGTTTGATGTGTTGCTGGTCTTTTCCTTCAGTTTGAAGCATTGTTTGATTTTTAAAAAGCAAGAGAGAGGCTTTTTAAAAGGGACTCTTTATGTTCCAAGCTAGTAAATTAAAATGACAGCAGCTATAAATTATGAATCACTTTATTTGTAAAATGTTCATTGTTTTCATCCACTTTATATTCCATACGTACATAAACAGAACATACAATGAAGGATTTACCTTCCTACTTAGAATTTGCTTAACTCTTACAAAAATTATGTCAGAGATATCCAGATGATTTTTCATAGGGAAAGAATTATGCTGCACTGAATACTTCAGAAAGATCACAGCCAACTTTTTGTTTGTAACATTTTATGACTATTACAAATTTCTGCTACAGATTTTTTAAAATATTCTACAATTTGTCAGTCATAAGCCATAGATTTAAAATGCACAATTTAGAGGTAAGTGCAGGAACTTATGCTTTGTGAGCACATTTGTCACATCCTAAACATGCAAAAATTTAGAGGAAACATTCTGAAATTATTAAAAAGTAGTTATTGTCGATATGACATTATGCAGATTCTCTAGTTAGAAGAGCATGAGCTTGGTACTCTGTAGTTACTTGAGAAGAATCTTTACTAAATTTCTTGCAGAAATATTTTAACAAAAACACGATTATAAATATTTCTAGTCACTTTTAATGTTCAGTGATTAGGCACCTAGTGTGACTGTTCTTTAAAAAAGCTCTGCTAGTAGTTCTTTCCAAGTTGTTCAATACTAGTGTCAACATATGACATAATTAGGTAATTCAGAATTGAATTTTTGTATTTTAAACCAGTTGGGAAATGCAAAAGTTCACTCAGAAAATTAAATATTTGCAAAAGTGTTAAAATCTCACAAAAGTGTTAAAGTGCAACTTAATCCAGATCTCTTACCAGTTTAGAGGTGGTGCCTCTCTATATATTTTGTATATTTTGGAAATAAATATATTTTGTATTTTTTGGAAATTTATTTCTTGGCCTCTGGCCTGCTTTTCAAGCAACAAAAAGCTCCCCCCCACCCCCAAACTTGAACACAAAAAGAGCAAAAAACCCTCCCCAAAGTAGTGGAATATATTGGATATTGACCCAGACTCTCTACAATTTAGCAAGTGTGTATGAGATACCTGCTTCCTCTTTTTGACATGGAAATTTTTGTTCCTTAGTTCTCTGGCAGCTATCTGTTCAAGACCACTACTGTTGAAGTTTTGTGCAGGATTTTACTGCAAATATCTTATGGATGTCTGCTACAGAGAATCCTAAGGGATCTTGCTGGCATTTCCTTAACCTTTTCATTTTAATGGCTTTGCTTCTTTGCAGGCTTTCAAAAGATTAAAAACTAAATTAATAGTATCATCCTGGGCATGTTTTGCTTGTACCGTCTTCGGTGACTTTCAATATCAGCTTAGCTCAGAGTTGCACAAAGATTGTATTGTTGGTGTGAATTCATTGAATACATGCTTCTTCCATTGGTTTCTCTGCTGCTCTTGTCTGTGTATAGAGCTATTTGACAATCACTTAATAGTTCCAGAGTGGAACTTATAAAAGCTAACAGGGGTTTGCATTGCAACTGACAGCTGGTACTAGACTTTAATAGAGAGCAATTGTAGTGAGAGCTGTAAGTTTTGGTAATGTTCAATTAAAAAACGCTCTTAAAGTAAGAACCATCTTGAAAAATGAGTACAAGATGACAAGAATCTTCTATATGTCTGCTGCTTCTCAGCCCGAAGCACAAGATGTTGTCACAACATGCTGTTGGCAGACATCTAAATAACCAGTAATTGATATCAGACTCTACTGAAACACTTAGACTACGGGAGAAGTATCAGGACTGACTGTTTCTTTGGATTACAAACTGAATTGTAAGGGTTGCATCTGTAATGTTGCGTTTTCGTTGCATTTGAAATTACAGTTTTAGTCTTGATATCACAACAGAAACAGAGTAACTTGAACTTCACACACCTTTGGAGAGAGAAGATGAGAAGTTCATGACCTCAAATTTATTTGTAGCTTCAACAGTACCTGCCTGCATTGGATACTCTGACAACTGGTGTTGCTGTTGTGCTAAGGCAAAACCAGACCAACAACAAATCCTTCATAGGTCAAGGAGGCGAACTATTTCACTGTCATGAATCTGTGGGTTCAGTGGTTGTCTACTGTAAGGTTAAAATTTGATGTGATAATTTAGAACAGCTGCTCTTTGACAGAAAGATTCACTTTCAACAAGGGAAGAAAAAGCCATATGGTAAAAATTGACACTGTGCCAAGACTGAATAATGGTAGAAGTAATACAGGACAGTTCTCTTCAACAAGATGGTTGAAGTAAAGCCAAGCCATTTTTACTTGCCATTGGTGTTTCCAATCTGTACGCTTTTTTGAATCATACCTTATCCCATGATACTTTTTTTGTAGTTATTTTTAAACATTATTTTTTATTGATAATGGTGATTAAGTGACAGACAAGGCTTATAGATTTTAAAACTGTACAGTTCATAACTATGTCCAGGACACTCTTTGTGCTGTAAAACCTTATCAGAGTTTCATAGAATTGTTGCTTCAAAATTTTAAACCAAAATTACATGCATTGTTAGAGGGGATGTCTAATACCTGAGTTCATATGCTTTTAGCAGAGTATTTAATAATTCAGTGAAGTCACAGTACCTTTATACACATACTTAAATTCTAATAAATTGAGCATGAGTACTGTGAAGCCTAATGAAAGTGGTCATTTATTGTGCTCACCCTAAGCACTGTAGTGGTCAGTTTATGTCTAGGAAAAAGGTGATCATCAGGAGTTCAGAACCCTAGGAAGGATTCATTTGTCCTCCAAATTGGAGGAACCATTTTACAGAAAGATTAGTTCTAGGTGAAAAATGCATAGACTCTCTTCTCTTTGATTTGGCAGAGATTTTTGCTGGAAGGCGAGTAACAGAAGAAATTACTCAGACGTACCCAGCTCTTATCCCTAAGAAATGCCAGTAAACAAGGGACCAAAACCCTTCCACTAACAGTGTATTTACCCCAAAGAATGCCTCTCTTCCTGCTCCCCCCGCCCCCCATTATGAGAATGTGGCATAAAAATGTTTTTTGCGGAAGAATAAACTGTCTTTCATTCTCTAAAAAAAATATAAAATCTCTAAGGTGATTATTATAAAGCAGTAAAATATGTTGAAATGGTCATCTGTTACCCATCTGAAGTAAGACACAAAGTTTGGCAAACATATAAAAGTCAGATATTAAACATGCTCTTTGAAGTTTTGCAACCTTATGTAGAATTCACTTGTACACCATTTGACCTAACCTGAGCAGTCCCTTAATCTCTGTAGAGATAATTCTAAGATTTTAGGTATGCATGTATAGAACTGTTTTATTTATAAATGTACTCTGTAGCATCTTTTTTTTTTTAATGTCATGTTAATAGTAGGAAGCTGTAGGGCACAGTAAATAAGAATTGTTCCTTTGCTTTCATAATAAACAGTAGTCATTATAATTATGCAAATAAATAGAAGCGAATTTTCAATAATACGTATTTCCAGTTTAACAGAGACATCTCCAGCTGCTGTAATGTGCTTCTTTAGATTACAAAACAACTTGAATTCTCTGAAGATCTAACAGTATTTTTTTTCTTATTTGGTTAATGGAATCTTAGTACTGAGATGACAGGTGTGGGCAGTTATTTTAACAAGCTGCTCTTCAAATCTGTTCTAGGAATTTCCAGGTTTGCTCTCAAAAGAATAATATGGAAAACTAAAGGACTGAGGGATTGTGACTTGAAGTCAAGGTGTATTAACTATGAACGTGAGATCATTGTTCTAGCTGTAAAACTGGTGTTCATTCATCCTGGAAAAAAAGGAAACTGTGTAGGAAGCAGGACATCTTAGCAGAAAAAGTTCAGAAATCTTAGTTAACCATGGCTAATGAACCTTCTGCTTCATACATTAATACACCGTTAATTAAGCTGCCATTTTTATACAATGTATAACTTCTCTGACTTCTTTGACTGTGAAGATGGGGTGTCCAGAGCTTCCACCTCAAGGTCATATGAATATGGATTTGTTAACACAGGGAATGGAATTAGAGAGACATATAATTGGTACATATGCATGATATTTAATAAGCAATGGTGGTCTTGTTTCTCATACTGTGTGAGGGGATGAGCTGGCAGAGAAATTAACCGTTAAAGGGGGATCAGCATCTACATCTTTTATCTTCCCACGCTAACCACAGTAGATGGTGGAAGAAAGAAAGCTAAAGCCATTTTTTTGAAAAGGTCAAGTCAAGAAAGAGAACAAGAGCAGAGAGAAGAATGGAGGGAAAAATTTACAATGGTAAGTAAAATATAACTGTGTAATTGTTTAATCGAAGCCTAAATGCTGTAGTTAGTATTCTTTAAAAAAAAATAAAATTAAGAAATAAGAGAATCTTATGAGAAAGGGACGGGAAGGATATTGATTTGAGTTTGTGCAGGAGTATTATTTAATGGTGTTTTAAAAGGAAGAGGAGTATCTGCAAGTTTGCGTTGTGCCTAATCGCTAAAAAGATACTCGGGTTTCAAGGGGGAAAAGTGTGGTGACCATTTGAAGTCTGGTTTTGGCTATATGCTACGTTTTGGATGGAACTGTTCTGCAAATAAAATTGTAATAATAACTGTGTCACCCTGAAAGATTTAAAGCTGATCTGAACTACAGTAAATGAGGGAGCATCTCCCATGTTTCAGTGGTCACTGTCTAAATAAATTTGCAGTCTAGCAAAGATTTGTTGTTTTCTCAAGAGCCTTTCCTTCATAGGAAGGCGGTGTGAAAATGTTCTGATTCTCTTCTGGCCAGTATTTTAAAAATATTTTCTTGATGTTTCTGTACATCGCTGAGTTTTTAGGAGCTCTGAGTGTATACCTAGCAGTGTCACAGAAATTATCGAAACAACTTCAAAGCCAAAGGGTTGTATCTTGTCCTGAATTCAGTGGACTGATTTTTTACAGTACAGCAATTCAAATAGCCTGCTGTGCTGTGGACTTAGCCCTGCTCTGTGGAGTACTTAACAGAGGGGCATGAGATAAAGCACTTGTCAGTGGCCATGTATATATATATGTAAGTATTTGTAAATATCATTCAGAGGTGCAGTTTATTATATGCATCCTTTGGGAACAGCTGCTTCATGCTGTGTTGGCAGGCAAACAGCTGCTGTGGCCAGGAAGGAGGTGTGTGTGGAGTGGGGCTGTGGCAGGGGAAGTCCTGAGTCCTCCTGGTCTCTGCCCTCCCTAGCCACCTTCTTACAGCAGTGATGAAGAGGATATCAGGTGATGAATTCCTGAGAGGGCTGGAGGAAGAGGTAGCAGTTGTTTTGGCCCCAGTTGTTTTGGGGATGAGTAGAAGTTAATCCTTGTTTGCCCCCCACATTGTACCCATACTACTCACCCATTCTAATCCACAACAAATCTGAAATGTGATTGTAATATGGATCGCATCAGCTTTCACTCAAATTTCTAGTTTAACTTATGATTCACATCTGCATTGGGATAACAACCTGACCTTTTAATTCTTAATTTCTTCCCTGAACAAGTAGACCCTGCTCTTCCCCCAGTATTAGTCCTTTAATTGAAAAACACACAAAGCCATCTAAATCTTGTGGTAAAAGCAGGTGTTCCTGTTTAGTATAGAGCTTGTTTAAACACGGATTAAGGGCTTCTTTGGAACCGAGTACATTGTTTTTCTGTGTAATAATTAGTTTCCAGGGCCTGTATGTTTAAATTGCTGCCTTAAAACCTGGGCATGCCGTCTATCCCAAATTTTCTTATAATTGGGGATTGTTTTATAGCCTGTCAGTTATCCATCTGTTGGGAATCTTTCCTTGTCTGTCTTGCAATGATAGCAGTCAAGCTGTTACCTCACACTAGCATGTTAACATCAGAACCCCAGATGTTCATCCACAGACTGCTCATCCACAAGGTTGGAACAATCATGCAATCTACAGGTGTTTTCTTCTTTTTGTATGTCAGGAAATATTCTAATATGTTACTCATTAATGCAATATAATATGTGCAATATATTATATTGCATTCCTGAATGCATATGTGGTAGTGTAAAAGTAGTTTCTTTCTCCTAGAAAAAGAAGTCCCAGGTTGTGATTGTCTTAAAAAGATACCAGAATAAAAAAGTATACTGATTCAGTGATTTTTCATAAATTATTTTCTATTTGTAGTCTATATTATTTTCATACCATTTGGAAAGATTTTTTCCCCACTGTAACATGGTAGTTTGGCTTTTGCGTTGTTGCATCATTTTCGTCTTAAACATTGGATTGGCCGCAGCAGGCAAGCATATGTAGCTCAGGGATACTGATACTCCTCCAAGTTGACTTTTCGTAGGGACCTTTGATGCTATGTTCTGTTCCTGCCTTCTACATTAATCTTTCTGCTAGATTTGAGGTTTGAGGGCGGGAATTTCCCTGGATTGATTTGGTCAAGTCACAAAAAAACACAAGTTTATGTATTCATCGTACAGGGATATGTCTTCTATTATAGGATCATTTGGGAGACTGTAAAAAAAATACTTGGTATTGCTGTGAGACTAGGACTTTGGAAATGTTCTTGACATCTTAGAGATTATGTGTTTTGGTATGATTGTGGCTCTTGGTCTTTTATTATGGGTTGTAAATCTGGTTTGGGGCATTGCAGCTTGTTTTCTGATGCTTGATGATGTGTTTTGTTGACTTTCTGTGGACTATTTCTATGAGTTGAAAATCTGACTGTAACCAAAGATTGTTTTAAAAACAAACCAAAGAATAAAACTATGTTGCTTACTGTCTCTGCAACTAATATAGAAACACTTGTTCTTTTTGGATAACAGTCATGTCCTGCAGTAATCTGAGGAGGTTTCTAGTTGAAGAAGAAGAAAACATATTATTCTTTCCTTCCCGTGATAATTGTGAAGAAGTTTGGAGTCAAACTTGACTGCTGTATACTGGAGGGTCTTGGATGTAAACAGAATCATTCATACCAGGTCCCATTAGGAGTTTCCTTTATGTCAAGTTGAAAACATGAAAAGGTGTGATGATTGTGTTTTTGTATAGAGATTGAAAAAAAAATATGTCTATGGAGACAACCATTGATAGTGGGATAATAATTTTTTTAGAGTCCCATTGGAGAGTTACCAAGAGGGTGCTTGCAAGGCTTTTATAACTACTAATAAAGTGTTTCCTAAAAAATAAAGGCTTGTTCATTCTGGAGGAGTTAAACTGAAAAGAAACTTGTACAAATGGCCAGTGGCTCTGTGACTACTTATCCCTAAAGAGTAGGGACGTGGGGAGAAAGCAGGAGGAAGGAGAAGCATGCCTTGCCTTCTGCATCAGCAGCTATTCATAAAATCAAAGCAATCGGTTTTAATTTATTGTTGTTGACATAACTTTTTACTTCACCTTCTCATGCTGTGATGGACC
Source organism: Scolopax mira (assembly GCA_004320125.1). NCBI lineage: Eukaryota > Metazoa > Chordata > Aves > Charadriiformes > Scolopacidae > Scolopax > Scolopax mira. Next base: position 12,262 of record BJBW01008665.1, read on the forward strand.
TGCAGACCTTTGCACAGGCTACTTTTTTATCCTTGTCTCCTCTGTTCCTGCTTTGGTAAGAGAGAGTGGTGGGTAGAGAAAGACAGCTTTCCCATCTGAAATTGTGGCAGTCTGTTTGGCTGAGGATTGATGCTCATTCCTGGCTCTCAGTAGGAGTCGGTGGAACCCGTGACAGAGACAGATGATGGCATGCTGGAGTCTGTCAGATGAAAAAGATAGTGGCCTGAACAAGGAGGAATGCTTTCCTCATCAGCAAAGCTTGCTTTCACCTTCTCTAAAGGTGGGGCATGGGGGAATGGTTGCCTGGTGGAGTATATTTTTAATTTTGTCTTTCCATTTTACATGCAAAGTCTCTGACTGCATATAGGGGTTGCTCATGCTTTCTCTGAAATAGTTGCAAAGTTCCCATTGATTGGATGGGAACAAGCCAAGCATTTCAAACAATAAGAAATTCTTGGACAGATGAGAACAGGTGCTTTTTGATGAAATGCTATTCCTCTTAAGTAGCAACAGATCACTGTACAGTTAGGGAAAGCAGTACAATAAAGCAGTGAGTAATTATTTTTCTTTGTATTTGTGAAATACCTTACAAATCAGACTATGAAATCTGCAAAAAATGAATTGATTGTTTGGCCAGTTTACCTAGTGAAGATGTTTAGCGCTGTCAGTCATTTGAAACCACTTTGTATTATGCTGTAATTTAAAATATAGAACAGTCAATGAGCTGATAATAAAGTGGTATTCTTTTAGATTTCAGCTGGCTAGCCTCTATAACTAATATCAGCATGAACTTATAAAAATTTCAGTGGCATATGCAACATTTGTATGATACTAATTTCAAGTGCATGTTATTCAATTAAAAAACAAAATCAATTGGCCATGTGATTTTGCTAATTGATGGAATCCAACTTTCAAATTATCAATTTAATAAATGAATAAGTAGTTGAAGAGATTCTTTTGGAAGTATTTAATGTAAAAATAGTGTCTTAAAAAAAGCAGGAGCTGAGCTTCACCAGCACAAATATTTGCAGTAACAGTGTATTTGTGAATGTAGTTTGTTCCAGCTGAAACTTAGATTAGAATATTGATAGCTATGCACACACTGGTGTTTTTACAAGTCTTATTATTCAGGGTCCAATTCTGCAAGCTTTATGTATACTATATATTTGTAGGAAAAATTTTGGAATGCTTGTACATCAAGGCTTTTTTTAAAAATAAATATTTTCTATCAGTTACAAAAAATATCACTTGTCTTGATACAGAAGAATTACAATAACCTGCAGGCTTTGTTTTTATTGGTTTTTTTGATTATACACAGTCCTTGGGATCACAGGTTTGTTATAGCTAGGTGCATGAAAAATGCTTCAATTAACAATATATTGAAATGGTTTGCAACTTTCATGCTCCTTTCCTGCCTGATGGCTTTGCATCTGGTCTTATGGTTCAAATAAGTCCTTTCAGTGCCTTAAAAGAAAAACTGTCCTTTTCTCCTTTTTGTCTTGATATATATTTTTTCTCTCTCATACCTATACATATATTTCTGTACAGATATGTAAGAATATATCCACAAAGAGAGGGACTGAAAGTTTGGCCTTTACTCGCTTTGCGTGTCTTGTGAGAGTAATTTATAAAATACAGAACAGGGAGATTTATTTCAAAACATATGGAAACCGTGGGGGTGAAGCCTGAAGAGGCTACTCCTCCCAGCATGGGACGCTCCATCTTAACTTGAACAGAAGCTGCTGGATCAGGCTAGATGACCCGATGCTGGAGCTGGCAGTTTGCATGAGCTTAGTGACCAGAGGACAGATTTGGCTGGCAGGGCACTGCTGCCATGTAATAGATTGCTCTGTCAGGAATGCCAAGTACCAAAACTTGCAACTGAGGAATTTCACCTAATGTTAAAAACTGTGTTACACATTTAATCTAAAAACACCTGGTGCTAAAATGTAAAAAGAAATTGAATTTACATGAATTTAACTGAATAGATAAAGAGAGACAAACTTTGGTATAAAATTATAATTAACACTTTGAAATGTGGGAGATCTGTTCTTAAACTCTGTTTTATAGAGACTACCAAGGCATAGGCAGTGAAAATAATAAAAACTTTTTGTGAAAATTAAGTATTAGTATTATTTAAACTCTAGCAGCTCTAGTATCTGTAGCCAAAAAAATGTTTGTTTGCTGGGCTTAATCAGAACTGTGATTTGGTTACTTTTTTTAACAGCTGTTTTAGTCTGGTTTATGCTGTTGAAAGTCCATAATTCATTATAGAGCACTGTTTTAAAGTAATTATTCAAATAATGAATTATGATCTGAATGGGTGGCTTTTGTTAATACTTGATAGTTTGTATCTTCTCAGATTTGCTCACAAATGTTAAGTATTCTTTATGAGAGCTGAAATGTTCTCTTTAAGTTGCAGTCTTGCTCACACTTTCTTTCGTTCTGAAAAGCAGTTGAGTCACCATCCCTAGAAGTATTAAAAAGACCTGTAGATGTAGGGCTGAAGGACATGGATTAGTGGTAACTTGGCAGTGCTGGGTTAACAGCTGGACTTGATGATCCTGAAGATTTCTTCCAACCAAAATGATTCTGTGTTTCTCTGATCTCCCTCAGATGCCAGTTCCTGCTAGAAAGGTTTCCTGTCAGTTCTTTTGTTGAGCTGAGGTGCTTGCCCTGCAGTTTTGTCCCTTCCAATGCTATGGCACATGTGAAGTGACAGCGGGCACAAAGCTGCCCCAGGATCCTCTGGGGAGGAGGGTGTATGCCATCTGTGGTGAGGTGAGCCTGGATGATCACATACCCACAACTGCTGATTGCACAGGTGAAAGGGACTACTTCCCCTATCAGAGTGGTGTCATGCAAGCAAGTTTCATACAGTATTTCACCCCTTTTTGGAAGGGGAAGAAATGAAGGCTCTTTCCAATACTCTGTCCACATATAGCTGTTGTGTGTCACTGGATAGTGGAAGGTGATGGCTTCAGCTGGTTGAGGATGCCGGGCTCCCATCCTATGCAATGTTCTGCTCCTACTCCACACCTGAATTTGCACCTTCACTTCAGGGTGGATCTTCATGGCTCTCCTGCAAGCTCCTCTGTAACTATGTCTCATAACCTACTTTTTATTTGCTTCCTGCCTTCTTTCTTGTGTTCATACCCATTTCCCCTTTTATCCTGCCTTTACTTTCTTCAGTGTCCAGTGGTTGTGTAGCTCACCACTGCAGCATAGGTTTTTTTCACTATTGGTATGACCTTTTCTTATCACACCTGCATTCAAACGATGCTCAGGAACTGGCTAGGTGCAGCTATCTTCTTCATTCAGGAAAATCAGTGCTTCTAGCATTTTTGGTAAATATATTGCCAGGGATTTTTGTAGGGGAAGGTGACTCTTCAAGAATAGCATTGCTTATTACTTTCTGACGTCCTCCACCGTGTTCTATTCTTGTTTAGTGTATGAAAAGATAACCACAGTGCAACTTCTGTTAGTTTGGAAAACACATCTGTCCTGGTTCAGAAGCAGCCAGTTTGCTGGTTTTCAGACCTGATTTCATGTTGCATGTTTAGACATTCACAGGTGCACATTAGAGAAGTCAATTCTCAGTAGTGAGAGCTCTTTTTCTGATGTGCTGCATTCCTGTGCAGTCCTGCCTTGGGCTTGCCTTGGTCCCAGGCACACTGGAGCTCTGTCCTTCAGAAAGGGTGTAATGAGACCAGTGTAACCCATAGGAAGCGGCAGGCAGTAATTGCTGTACAGGTGCTGCTAAAGGAAAAACATCTGTAAACTCAAAGGACTTGAGGTACGTGGCCACTCAAAGAGGAGTGGATATACTACACCCCAAGAGAGTCATGAGAGCCTATGTCCCTGTGAGGGCTCTAGTTACTTATGTATGTATTTTCTTTACTTTCTCTATTTGGTAAATACAGTAAAATTGGACTTTCATATAAAGGCCACAAAATTTGGTGGTTGTAGAAAACAGTCTTTTAGTGAAGATCTATGAAGACAAAACTTTGTTATGGAAATATTTTAGCCCTGTTAAATGAGAGATTTTCTGCTACCCCTGCATCTCATTGAACGTGTCTCATTCATATTTCATTGTGCTGATGATCATATTTGCAAAGAAGCCTCTTTGTTTAATGATCAATCAGGGATTTTACTTCATTAATCTAAAAGTGCTCTGCAGCATAATAAAACATTTACAATTTACAAATAGAGTTTTAAAATAGGAAAAGATGCAGTTCCGTAGTCACAGAATCACAGAATCTTAGTGGTTGGAAGGGACCCTTGAGATCAACGAGTCCAACCACATTAAAAACAAAAACAAAAAAACCCACACCCACAAAAACACACACACAACCCAAAACAAAACAAACAAAAAACCCCCCAAAAAAACCACACAAAAAAAGCACCCACCAACTAAACCCCACACCCAACACGCCACCACAAACCAATAATCTTGGGCACTAGAGCATGCCCTGAAGAGCCATGTCTACACATTTCTTAAATACCTTCCGGGATGGTGACTCCATCACCTCCCTGGGCAGGCAGTTCCAGTGCCTGGCCACCCTTTCAGTAAAGTAGTTCTTCCTAATATCTAATCTAAATCTCCCTTGCTGCAGCTTCATA
>BJBW01008665.1:16919-68090 GCA_004320125.1 Scolopax mira
TCCCTTGGGAGAAGAGGCCAACCCCCGCCTCTCTACAGCCTCCTTTCAGGTAGTTGTAGAGGGCAATGAGGTCTCCCCTCAGCCTCCTCTTCTCCAAACTAAACGTGCCCAGTTCCCTCAGCCTCTCCTTGTAGGACTTGTTTTCCAGACCCCTTACCAGCTTGGTGGCTCTCCTCTGGACACACTCTTTGTCTTTCCTGTAGTGAGGGGCCCAAAACTGGACACAGGCCTCACCAGTGCCGAGTACAGAGGCACGATGACTTCCCTACTCCTGCTGGCCACGCTATTCCTGAAACAAGCCAGGATGCTATTGGCCTTCTTGGCCACCTGGGCACACTGCTCATCCTGTGAAGATGTCAGGGTGCAGGAAGAGCTGGGCTTGGAACCAGGAGCTCCCAACAGGGCACAGGGACCCCTGATCTGGGTGCAGCCCCCAGGCTCTGCTCTGAGCCAGGCGCAAGAACAGGCTCCCTCCAGGGAATTGTAAGTGATGCTCGGGGGCGCCTAGCCAAGGCAGCAGGGCACTGCTTGTGGCTGACCTGGGCCCTGGCTGGGATGAAATGGTGTTCTTCGGCTCAGGGGGAAGGGTTATGGGGGAGGGCATACTCATGTTAACATGCTGGCTCATGTTAAGCCGACTGTCCACTAACACTCCCAGGTCCTTTTCTGCTGGACAGCTTTCCACATAAGTCTGTCATCCAGTTACAGAAACAGAACCCAGATTTTTTGAGTCTCATTTCTCTGCTTGCTTCATGAACCGTGGCCACCTCACTGCTGTTTGAGAATGATAAATGCTTCCCATTTATAAGGGCATATGCATGTTCCGGTAATACAGTAAACAATGAAGCCTTTCAGTATTAAGTATTCACAAGAGGCCAAACCTGTGGTCCTTACACAGACAAAGTTCTTGCAGGCTTGAGTCAGAATTTTGCTTTGAATGATTGCTAGACCAAGCTCATAATGTGCGTTTAAACCTTCTCAGGGGAGGAAGACATCTAACTTGAAACAAATCAGAAGTGAGATTTTTTTTTTTTTTCAGTGCCGAATGAAGGAGCATAAACATAGTATCACTATGGATGAAATCATGTGAGAAAGCCCCTTGCAACAAGAGTGGGCTGGTTTTTGCTGTTCCTAAAATGACTTTCCTTAAGGTTTAACTTCCATAGTTCATCTGCCTAGTGACTTACAGAAAAGGTGTCGCTTTTATTTGATTAGTGAATTATATATGAATGTAATAAGTCTTATTCCTAATTCATATTCTACAAAATAAAAATTTAGTGAAGGGACTCACATTTTGTGGTTTTTTTGCAGATACATTTGGACTTTGGTTTTGAAGGTTAAGTTTCAAATCAGAGGTAGTATTTCTTAAAGGTCTTTTCCAACCTAAATGATTCTATGGTTCTGTTATTAAGTCAGCTACTGTGTTCTCCAGGCTGCTACACTTTGAAAAAAATTATTGTAGACAGTTGTTTTAAAACAACAACAACCACCTAAAACACCCATGCTTTACCAGGAAAACATTCTGGAGCTTAGGATAACCTTGAAGTATTTTGGTGATACACAATACAAGAATAATTATTTTTATCTCCCCTCCTCCCTCACATAAGTAGACATCCATATTCTGACATGAAATAATATCTTCCTCTTGTCCTAATAGTGGGTTCATAGCTGATTGTGGAAAAAAACCATAGTATTTACCTTTCATGTTTTCCTTTGACAATATAGTCTGTCTTTCATTCCTATTATTTTTGTCTGTAACTTTCCTATGTTTATCTTTAGGTATTTTGTACAAAGAAAAATTAGTCATTCAAGAGGAAATGGAATCAAATAAAAAGGGTTGAATGTAAGAGTTAAGATACGTAACATAAAGCCCTTAAAAAATATTGAAAAAGGTTGACTCTTGGGGTTGGTTTTTTTGTTTGTTTGGGGTTTTTTAATTACTTCTTGTCAGTGAATATTCTGAATAATTGCCAAGTAGCTAAATATATGCCTTCAGTGATGGGCTGGTGGTGCTTATAGGGTCCCAGTTCACTGATCTTTTGTAATATTTCTCATCCCAGCAGTTTGTTGGCAGCAGTGAGGATTCTTTAGAGAGTTTAAGTTTGCTTCTATGTATGTGTTTCAGTGCAGAGCTTTTTAGCAGTTTGTGCCTATCTTGAGTGTTTCTGCATGTAGCATACATATTTGGCACAGCTATGAAATACTTTTGCACATATTTGCACTGGGCTGTTTATAAAGGTGCAGGGTACAATAATTTTATTGAAATATTGTATGCAGCCATGAGCAGTCTTTCAACTCTCCTTTCCTATCCATACAGAAGGATTGTGCCTCATGTGTATTCTGTCATAACAGCTCAATGTTTGTTTCCAGCTGACAATGTGGAGCTAGCATATGTATGGAATATGAACTCGTTAGAATATCAGAATTCATGCTTTAAACACATTAAAAAAATTAGTATTTTTGAAATACCAGATGGTAAGATTCCAATAACCCTATTTTTTAGGATGACATCCTTGGATTTATATGCTTAAGCATAGATTGTTGATTTCCTTTCTCGCGGTCACCCAAATATGTATGCACATGCACACATCTTGTCAGTTTTGAGAAGAGATTTCAATCTTGATGTAATAGTATTTTTGAGAAGAAAATTGTTTGGTGAAGGATTTTCCAATGAGCTATAATCTTGTATGTCTGAATAGCTTTGAAGTCATTCTGGTTTTGGAAAAGAAATATGTTTCCTGCTTCAGATATTGAATTCTCCTACTGAAACAATCTCTTTCCAAAGAAGAAATGGAGAAAAATTCAATCAGGGATGACTTCTCTATTCTTAAAACTATCAGAGTTTTAAATCTGCATAATTTTGTCATTAATAAAAGTATCATTGATTCTTAAATTTAAAATCAAATACTAATGCCAACAAAGCTTGATGTAAGAGTTTTACCTCCTTGGAAAGAGAAAATTACCAGCTTTCCACTGAATCTTCTTTTTCTATCCTAGTAGGACCAGGGTTATGTATGTAAAATTGCCACAATTCTCTTATATAGAGAAAAAAGGACATCAGGTCCTTTCCACATATACCTGATAAAGTGCTGAGCAGCCATATAGTGATCTTGATTTTTAGAAGTTTTCTTGTTTTGATGTATTCAAGCTCAGGATATTTACATTCTCAGCAGTAAATACTCTCAGTTTTGCAGGTGACATGATACAGAAAATAATCACAATAAATGTTTTAAGCTCCTCCAACTTCCTACACTTCCAACTAGCACCTTTATAAACAGCCCAGTGCAAATGTGTGCAAGTGCATTTCATAACCATGCATAATACGGTAGAGTGTGGAACAGTGGTTTTATTGTCATATTTCTAGAGGACATCTGTAGTTATTTCCTTACTTTAACCTGTTTTATCATTGTCTTATTGCGCTTTAAGTTATAGGGCTGCTTACTGTAAGACACTGTGGATGCTGAAAACATACATGGATTCAAAAAATGACTGTATAAAAAATGATGTAAGAAAAATTTGTTGAAAGTTATTAAATGCAAAGGCATCTTCTCTGGCTCAGGATGTCTTTTTACCAAAATAGCTGAAGTCTAGGAAAATATTCTGAAGAAGCATCAAAACATCTGTATTGTTGCTTTATTCCTGTCAGGTATAGGCAGTTAGAGAGATGGTCTCCTGTAAGTACAGAAGTCTCGGTGGAGGTTTGGCCTTACTTGATACAGTACTTCTTGTATTAGTTCTTACATTTGTAAGGATATTGGCTATGAAATTTTATCCTTAAGAAGAAAAGTATTCTTATTTGCAGCAAACTGGCATTCAGAATAAGTAGACATGAATGCAAAATACATGTTGAGTAGAGAAAGAAAGGAGTAGTGTAGGAGGTCTTTGGGCTCAGTCCCATTTTTCTATTTGTCTAAAATTAACTTACATGTACTCTGAATACATCATATTCAGTGCCATATTTCTTATACTATCACTAATAATGCCTAATATATGAATATTAAAAGGGTAATATTTGGTCCAACTTGGGTTTATGCGCTGAGCTTATGAAAGAAGCTGTTTACTCCAGCTTGGTCAGACCAGACAACTTCCAACACAATAGATCCAAGCTTCAAAAACTAAAAAGCAAGCAAGACCCTCTAATCCATGAATTTTCTTAATGTGAGGAGGTGGTGTATCTTGGATGAGATTTAATTCTGATAGAACTGAAACAGGCTCCTGTTGTAGAGATGTATTTGATAGGCAACATGTTAACAAAGCACCAGAAGGCAGGAAGAAGGGTATGAACTGAATCTTCATCAAACCTGTCAATATCTCAAGTAAGATAATTTCCTTTTCCTTAGAACTATGGTAAAAAATTCTGAGGACAGAGAGAAAAAATTATGATCGTAGATCTATGATCTATGAATCTATGACTAAATCTATGAATCTATGAAGAGCCTAGATAATACTTTCATAGATACTATTTTTCATTATTTTTATTGTATAAAAGGAGTTTTACTCCATTTGAAAAAAAAAAAAAGGTTGTTTTTTTTTTTAAATAGATTTTCCAGTTGATTAAACCATTCATCAGGCTTAAATACCAGACCCTGGCCTACAGAACTCAGAACTGGTATAATATTTTTTCCTTTTGTGCCCTTTCTGAAACAGCATAATTAATCAAGGCAATATTTTCTAATAATTTCTGTGAAAAGTAATTTGCTTTCTTCTTGTCTCTCAAGTGACAGATTACTGAAGTTGAACCTGCAATCAGGCACTTCTTTGACAGACAGTTTCATATTTCAGTGAATGTTTCCCTGGCCTGGTTGGTTTGATTTATAATAGCTGGGGTTAGTGTGAAATTAAAAAGTAATTAATTTCAATTAATTTGTAATGAGACAGACTGGCCTGAGCTGTGGAGGTGCTAATAGTCCTCATGTCTGTCTCAGAGGATAGGACAGCTGCACAGGCAACACTGACATCCCAACATAAGCAAAGGCTCAGGGGTCTGCCTGCCAGCCCCACTAGGGACAGGCATCCTCCTCACGCTTCAGGTTAAGGAGGAAAGTGTAACAGCTTGAAAAAATAACACATGAGCAGGAAGCGTCGGTGAGCAGTCTTTGGTGTTAAACTTTGGTATCTGCTGTTGCCCTCTGGGGTGCAGGTGTCTCGTTGCACTTAAATACTTGAGGGACAACGTCATTGTTTTGAATACTTAAAAGTAATATACTAGGTTATATGCTGGTCCAGAGGGGGGAAACGTTTGAAAAAATAATTGGCTTTTTTGGAATGGATAATTTAGTCCTTACTGTGTCTTATGGCTGGCGTATAGCACTTTGAAGTATTTTCTAGCATGTTATACCATACATGCTGACTCAACTGTAACAAAGCATGGCAAATATACATCTGTATATTTGAAATTTTACCTTGAGTGGAATATTCAGTCAGCAGCAAATACTTAATATCACCTCACATACATGAGGTGGGAGGTAGCTAAAAAATAAAGGTGAATGCATTCACTTTTTCCTCATGAGCATATTCACCCAAACTCTTAGGCTGTTGGTCTGTTTAAAAGTGTTTGGATTTGTCCAGACAGAGTGGATGTACCCTCAGCTGTCAGCTCAGCAAACTACAGAAATGTGACCCAGCTGGGCTAGTAGTGTCGTTTGGGAAGGATATGTGACATATGGGAATTGATCAGTGGCTGCTACTAGAGGGACGTTTGGTGGTCAGAGCCATGAAAGGCAAACTTCCCACCTTCTGCCTGCTTATCACAGCTATAAGAAAAGATACTTACTGAATCTAAGTAAAAACTAAAAATAAGACCAGCAATGCATACACAGTGCATTCATAATGGCCCCATATGGGTTCATCCCAGTAAGTATCTGTCACAGATTAAATGAAATGGCTTACAAGTATGTGGAGATAAGGCTTTGTACTTGAAATGCCACCATATATTATTATTTAAACGTAAGAGCACTTATATTTAATCTACTTTGAGGTATACAGATTATGCATTTGTATAATAGAGTAGTATTTTTGTTGTTAATGACAATGACAGTTATCATTTTATTAATATTTACTTTGACACTCAGTGTGATTTTAACAGTTAGATAATTTATAAACACAGGGAGACAAATGGGTTACTTTCCTGAATACCTTGCATCCTCAATGCGTTTTACATGTTCCACCCAACATAATGCAGAAATGTTGCAACAGCATGAATTAATGTTTTGCAGCATTTGGTTTTGATTTTCAGATCCTGATTATTTTTTCCTGTTGGAAAAGCAGATATCCATATAGTGTATTATAGCATCTAAACTAAAAGGCTGTGGGCTTCCTTTTCTTAAGTAACATCTGCAGAGTATCTTAAAGTGTTCAAAAAAACATAGATTAAAAAAAAAAAGTCATAAAATACATTCAAGTTTTTATTTTAGACCTTTTTTCAAAAACTTTGATAGCTGACACTGAGATTATGATATACTTAGCTTTTACTGTATGTTTGTCATATATTCCTGAGAACAGAAACTTATTGTATTTTAAATATACTGGGGTAGGTGATGACAAAAATTTAAATAACCAGGATTTTTGCAAAAGTGAGGAAAGCTGCCTAATCTGATTGTATAGGATTGATATTGAAATATAATCTAAATAATTTGGGTGTACTCTTCTCACAAAGCACACTTCAGATGTCACATTGGAAAGAAGATTGAACCATGCCGTAAGATTGCTGTTCCTATATTGATTAATGTCCTAAACATTAATTCCGTAAACTCCACAGTAGTACACAGCCCATCTTTATCAGTTACTGGCTCAAGTAAATGGCCAGAGTGAACCTGAAGTTTAGTTTTTGAAACTGATTGAGTTTGATATCTCCTTATTTAGAAATGGAGTTAAAATGTATTTTGATATGAAAACAATGTTTTCTCTCTGTGTGGGCTCTCGGTGTCGCTAATGAAATATTAAGTCCATGTTAGTTGCAGTGCTGTGTTCATTAACTGTAGGGCATGAACTCCTTTATCTTTTATGCCATTTCAAGAATGCTCCAAACATAAAATTAATATATTTAAGATTAACCTGACCATAGTATTTTGGATAAATATCCTCTCAAATTCATCTGGTTTAAGGAAACATGGGAGTCTTTAGAGTGTTTTTAAATCTTCCTTCAATGCTGTTCCCAGGTGTCATTCAGTTATTCCCAGCAATAATGAAAGATTTATGCATTGACAAGTGTGGAGGTGAAACGGTGGTTAAAGCAGTGCTGCAAGTGATACTCCTGATCCCAGCAGGAGTTGCTGGCATGCTTGCATATTTGAAAGATTTTGCAATCTCCCTATGTGAATAACCATAAATTATTTTCTGGAGACTTTTCTTGTGGAAGCTAATGTCACCTCTTCTGGCCTAGAGATTCTTGAGGTGCGTAACAGGAGTTAATCCAGTACATTTGTGCTCAGAGGAATCTGTAAGGGCTTTATTATATGAAAAAAAGAGGATTTTCAGGCTTATGAAATAAGAACAATTACCATCATGTAATAGTTTGAATACGTTTTATTCCTTTCACCCACCACTTTCTTTAAGAAAGAAGGGAATTAAAAACCCTATCCAAAGATAGAGAGATGGAAAAAAAGCCCAAAATTTTTAAGGACTCAGAGTAAGCCTTAGTTGCTGTGATCGTGCTCTAACTGCAGTTAGTCTCTTGAGAGCTGTAGCATGGATTGATTTCATCAAAAGGAGAATGTGTTTCAGAAATGACCCTATGTATAATGGGGGGAGATCAGGTCCTGGTTTCATGGTGTATTAAAAATAAAGGCCAGTTTCAGGTCTCGCCTATAAAGAAAAGAGGGGAGGCTTTGGAGATTACTGAGTCAAGGAGTGATGTTATAAATAAGCACTTGCCTTGATTAGTAGGATACAGGCTGCACTTCCAAACATTTGTGGCAAAAGCCCTTGCTGATAGCAAGGAGGTTCTCAGGAGGAAAAAACCCAAAAAGCATAAAGTGCAAATCATAAAAATTTGGTCTGTATGTTTAGGGAATGTCTAGATTGGGTATCTTTAAGAAATAGTTGAATTTCAGCTTTTCTTTCCAGTAGCATTTATAAACCAATGACTATACTCCTACTCTGCATCTCAGTTGTTTCAAAGGCAAGACTGTCCTCAAAGCAAGCCTGCACACAGTGTATCTCTCTTGTTTATTTTTAATAGTTGATGAAATTGAATTTACAGTAATCTGAACTTCATGAGACCTTTGATTAACGAAATTACATTAACAAAAAAAATTAGGAACTCTAGCTCACTGTATGCAATGGCAGCATCCCAAACCATGGACTTGGGGCTTTAAGATTTTCAAATTCTGAAGTCAAAAAGCTTGTAAGCTTGAAGGGCTGGATATCAGTATTTCAAAAATATCATTAGAAAATAGAGGTAAAGATCACAGAGGCTCATCAATTGCATCTGTCATCCTCAACCACCACCCCAAACCCTACAGATGTGTTTTCCTATTAAGTACATTTACAGTCAAAGGCACACTAATGTAGAGCAGTTTGTAGTTTACCTCTAGCCAGCTTCAGAGCTGGATTTGAAAGTCTTTTAAGGGATTTGAATGAAACAAGGACGTGAAGAAATGTTCGGATGCATTAAGCATATCTTCAAGGTATCAAATTATTTTGTAGACTTAAATGGCAATAAGATTTTTATTTTTTTTTTAACCTGTCACTGGCCTGTATTCAAAGCTATATTCATAATGCTTTTCTTGATAGAAAATGAAAACATAGATCAGTCAATGCATATGTTCTTCTGTTAGTCTTTTTGGGGAAATTATTGGTCCAAACCCAATTTACTGTTAGCTGTTTCTCCTTTGGAGGCTTGAAGGGTATAGCAGAAGACATGGCTTATTTTAGTAAGATGTAGAGCACTCCCCAATTCACAAATGAACATGCTTAGTTTTGGAGACATGACATCCTAAGACGCGTGTTGCCTTTTCCTAAGACTTCAGGAACTGGTCTGCTAACCTACTGTCAATCAGCCTACTGTTGTCACATTCCCTCTATGTATTCTGATTTGTTTTATACAACTTTTATTCTGTGTGGCTTAAAGATAGAGTTTATTATTGCAAAGAGAATGAAGCATGCCTTCTTGAGAGTGCTCGGGTTGCTCTTCAGGTTACTTATACAGTCCTTCAAATTAGTGGACTGTCAGAAGTTTCCCCAACATCTGTGCAAGTCCATCTTCTTGTTCAGAGGGTTATCTACTTCTTGTTCCCTCAGAAAATGAACCAAAGGCCAAAACATGACAAAGAATGAGATGGGTATTGGTTTTTTTTAATGCTCTCACATACTTCAGTTTACCTGCTGGTTTCCATGCTTGTAGTTAGATTCAGGAGACTGGTGGGGGAAGAAGCAGGAAAGGAGGCAAAGACCAACAGAGGAAATCATGCAAGAGAATTAAGAAGTGGAATGAGACTTGAGAGCAGCTGCTAACTGGGAAATTCCCCGTTAACTGCAGGCGGAATTAATAGCTCCAGCTCAGCCCTAATGGATTTGTTTCCCTAGGATTGGAATGAAAATTGCCCCAGCCATTAAAAATGCTTACCTAAAGCCAAAAGCAGGGCCTGGGCACACATTGCTGGACATGGAAGAACTCATAGGTGCAGTCTGTCTTCTGGTGTTGCCAGATAATACCTGTGCTGTACAGAGATTGCTGAAAACATAGGATGTAGGTAGATGTTTGCTGTTTTGCCTCATTTTACAGTTGTTCTGTTGTTCTTTTGAGGAAGGGAAAGTTGCCCCTCTCAAGAAAGTCGAGGGCACCTTCGTAGCAAAATGCGAATCAAACATACTGTGGCTTTGGTATTCCTGACTGATATGTCTATGGGGTAGAGAGAAAGTGACTATGTGTGAAGCAGCAAAATAAATGTAAGAAAGCTTGTATATTTTTTGCAATATGCAGCTTAAAAAGTAAGTGCAAAAATGAAGCAGGTGAAGTATGACGATCACTGACCTTGTAATTTGTCAAACTCCCCATGCATAACATTGTTGCACTGCTTCATTACTCTATTTTGTCCAGATATTGCAATCCTCCTACTCAACCTTTAAAGACCTTAAGAGTAGTTGACCTTTAAAAAATATTTAAAACTAAAACAAATGTTCAAAAACAAATGAGGGTTTTCTTAAGTGAAACTCTTTTCCCTACATCCTTTTCCTTCAGTTATTATTCAGATATTATTATTATTAGACACTTTTTATGCTCTCTTGGTATTACAACACAGTCAGGCTTGCTGGTAGAAGTTGAGGAGAAGGAAAAAGAAAAAATTCCAGACCCGGAGACTGCTTCAATAACTAAATTGTAAATGAAACTGAGTAAAACATGTAGCAGAAAATTAGTAGAAGTCAAAATGGGAAGTGGGAAAAAGTAATCTTATTCTCACATAGACAAATTCTGAAAGTTACAGAAAATGTTCCAAGGCCTCCAGAAGCAATTTAAGGAGCTGTTGAGCAACATTAATGTTTGCTTTGTAAATGAATTCAGTAGGCTCTCTGCTGGTGTTGGAGCTTGAGTTCTGAGTAGGCAGTTTGCTGTATATTCACTGAAAGCATGTAATTAATTATCTGTGGTTATTTTATGCAGTGGATAAATCAGACAGCAAACAGGGAAGGAAACAATCATATGCTGTCCAAACAGGGAGGGTGGGAGGGGAAGCAAAGGCATGGGCTGGATGACCTAGGTCTTTTCTGTCTCCAGCTTCTATGAATCTATGAAATAGGCTTACTGGGCCCATGGGATATTGTCATTAAAAAAATGAGGAGTCCGCAAATACTCCTGAGATGCACAGCATGAGCAACTGCACTGCAATTCACACTGGAAATCAAAGAGGGGAATGATAGAAGAGGAAATAAGTGTCAAGAACTGCTGGGCTCAGGCCTGTGATGCAGTCACAAAGAGAGCATCATCTAGAGATTTTTACTTAGCCTGTAATGGCTAAATTCAAAATGCTTTCAAAAGTTTCTGTGACAAATAACAGGACAATATACTGCACTCCTAATGTGGTGTCACAACCTGAAGATCTGCTTTGTGATTGACATTTGTGTTTAGCAAGCACATTCCATTCTGTTTGGCTCTGCCTGTATTTGTGGGGTTTGATTCATCTTTATTTGCAGCTTTGGTGAAACTTTCCTTGCTCTTACCTTGGACTTTATATGAGGCCTGTATACTTTTTTAAAGCTTTTTAGATAAGACCTGTGATGTGGATCTGTTTCTAATTAGAGAACAGTTTAAATAAGTCACCCTGGGAAAGCAAAGTGGGTACTGCACTGTGCTTAGATGCTGTCCTGTCTCCTCGCCCTCTTTCAGTCAGCCTCCCTGCTCTGGGACATGGAGCCTCAGCCATCCCTCTCCTTCCCTCCCTTCACAGATGCATGGCTGCAGAGAGAGGGAGGTATCATGCCTGGCAGCCGGAGGAAGACTCTGGGTTACCTGTTGGACTGTGGCACCTGCAGGTCAATGAGGAGGGTTGGCTCACGGGTCTGGTTTCTTTTTACAGATAAACCGAAGTGCCCAAAGCTTCATCAGTCAGGAATGTGAAAAATCAAAGTGTTCAGTTTTCACTGCTTGTACGCCTTGATTCTGTACCTCTGTCGCGCTTCTCCGTCTTCAATGGTTATGTGGAAGAATTGGTATGAAAGTAGGACATACTTTTTATATGAAGTCATTTATTAGACTAGTTTCAAGATCTGTCATAAAACTGGTCCAAATCCTTGAATAAAACCAGAAACCAAGTAGGAGAAAATCTCTGATTGCATAAGGGTTATGTGGTCTGCATTTTGACAGAAGCATTTCATACAGCCTTATTTTTAACAGCTACTCAGGGCTGAACACAAATCCTCCAAATATCAGCTCTTCTCTTTGTTCAAACAGGTGAGGAATGCTCTTCAGAGAGATTTATTTATTTTGCTGTGCTAAGAAATTTTCTAAAGAAGTATTGTCAAGATTAATATTTTGGTTATACACTTTTGTAACGACTATGTTTAGACATTATAGTATTTTCCTAAAGAAATGAAGCTATGAAAGCCATTCAAAAACAGGCTAGCATGCTTGTAATGTTAAGGATTTCACTTTTAATTGCTTCATAGTCGTTCTAATGATTAAAGAAAAAAAAAGTAGAAAAAGGAAATCCATAGCAAAAATTTCTAATGACAAATTTAGAAACATCTGAACTAAAGATGAAAGACCACCTATAGGTTCTGTCTTTCTATTTCAGTGCTGATTGCTCCCTGCAGTACATGGGGTTTTGTGTTTGATTTGATCCTACCTTAAATAGATCCAAAGTGCTGAGTTCCGTTATCTCTTTTGAGAAGTTATTCCGGGATTTAAGAGATGTCAGTCTCACATATATATTTCTTTCTCCAGGAACTCATTAAATCTTTTCCCTGTAGTTTCAATCCCTTTTGCTTCCAGTTGATACAGCCTGTTTTGTTTCCCTTCATTTTCTCAGTGAGACTGTAAAACTTTTACATGTCATGGATGATCAGATCATGGCACTATCAATGCTTCTGTTTCTTAGCTCTATCTTTCATCTTCTTCCTTTGTACTTACCTTCTTTCAGCTGCTCCTTGTGTTGAGCTTTCAGGGCCTGGGGAATTGGTGTTATGGTATGGAAGACAAGAGGATGGCCATAGGAATGAGATGCTTTTTACTGAAAGAAGGTGTTTGAGTGTCATGCACAATATAGCTGGGCAGTAGTTCAGAGTCTGAGATACTGAATCAAACCTGTGTGCACTGTCCTGTAGACATGCCCTCATTTTCTAATTAGAGCTGCCATTAATTACTGGTTTTCTGGTGTAACTATGGCTAAGGAGCGTTCTGCTGTCATCTGTCCTAACAAAGCTGTTCAAAGCATTCAGGGAAGAAATAGTTTTAATAAACTGTTGGTAAGGGCTTCTTCTGTAAGGTTTATACATCTTTGTTATTGCCCATGTTGTTTCCTTCACTGTTTCTTGTCTGGTCCATGTTGATCTCTGTTCTGTGGCCTTTCCCACTTTTTTGACATTTATTTGAAGCATTCTTTAGCATTGTGTCTGACTTACTGTTGCTCCACAGACTGAGTCTTTTAACCCATTAATTGCATTTGTCGCTCTTCCAGTGAGTGCACTGTGTTCATTTCAGAACAGGGCACCACCTTTAAGGCAGGAGGTTGTCTTCATGCCTTTCTCTGCATCTACAGCTTTGCAAAAATGCCAACTTTTCTGACAGCAGAATCGCTGTAGTTCTGGAAGGAAAACACTTGAATCCCTTCCCACTGGTGATATGTGCTAGGCTGAGTCAGAAGAACCACTGCCAAAACCTGCTGCTTCTCACTCCAGGAATGATATGGAATTATGTGCTTTTGCTTGTGCAGTGCCAATAGCCAAGCCACTGTTGTTTCAGAAGAAAAGTACTTTGTTATCAAGGGTTTGAGTCCTGAACTTTACCAAATCCCTTTCCCATATTCTTTGCATAGTTTTGGATACTTTTGGGGGTGCCTCAGTATTCCATCTTTAAAAAGGAGCTAATGTTCCATATCCCAGTGAATGCATTGTAATAACAAGTAAGTTTCTCTTTACATGAGAGAACAAGGTTGGCTCACAACAGTATAGAAAACAGAAGGAACTCCATCAGGCCTCCTAGGTGAGATTATTGCACCTTGCATCATAGCTGTTGCTGATCACTCTTGCGTCATGGTCTGTGCTTTTTTCTTCCTATATGCTGCTTCTTTTCGGTTTGGTGGGGTTTTTTGTTTTTATTTTTCCTGTATTAACCAATTAGGCAGATCCTTCAGTTGGTAATGACTGAGGTAACAGAGAAAATCTGAGCAATGTTCCTGGCCGTTGGATTCAAGAGAGGAAATATATTTTAATGTTTTTATAGGGGAATCCTTTAATTTTAGCAGATAACGTTCCCCTGGAAGAAAATGTATCTTCTAACCTGACCTTTTCCAAAAGGATCAACAAAGCTTATGAAGATGCTTCTATAGTAGTTATCTATGTGTACTAACTTAATGATGTTTTCTTTGTTCACATAGCCATGTCTTCTCTTCCTGAAAATACTGACTGTGATCTGTCTTTTGGGGAGGAGCATGGAATAAATTATAAGGTTTGTTCTTTGGGTAAAAAATCATTTGTACTAAATAATGAGAGCTTTGGCTCCCTCCAAGGTTTTAGGAAAATCTACAAACTCTGTTTCATGCCTAATTAAGAGAGGATTAAATGTAGCATTAAAAATTTGTTCCTGGACATCTCTTACAGTACCGAACTATATTTAGGCAAGTACCGTTGGCTAATAGACTCTGTCATTGTTTTGAGCAAAATCAATTTGAATCACTTGAAATGAAAAAGTTTTCTGATAGTCTCGCACATTTTCTGTACTTGTTTGGCAGTGTACATTTGAATATGTTTTTTAAATATGTTGATTTCAGTGCAGGTCCAGTTTCTACTGCACATCCTTTACAAATTTACTGAAGAGCCCAATGGAATCAGGGGCTAACCCCTTTTTTAATGGTAAGTGTCTTATTCCAGACTACAGTGCTTTCCCAAAATAGTGCTGGAAAATTTGTATCTGGAATAAAGCATTGTTGCTTTGTCAACAGCACTGTGAGTTGACTGCCATCAATTTCTTTCTAATCTGTCTTTACTTCTGCGTATCCGAAGTTGGTTCTGCAAATCCAAAGCCACTTCTGTAATTTGGACACCTTTGTCTGTGTTGCAAATGGCTAAGAATAGGGTTTTATGATGGTAGTGCTGACCTATAGGAATAAAAATACTGTGCTATTTGAGTGCTACTTGACTAAGTTTCAGCTGAATTCTTGGTGTGAGGAAAGAGTCGCGTGCCATGCTGAGACTTCATATTCAGTCTTCATGGATTATTGATCATTCTAACTACCACAAGCTGGTAGCTATATACAGGACAAAACATGACTGAATGGAAGAGAATTTTTAAGTAGTTGCTGCCTGCCTTTGAGGAAAATAGTATTGTATATCCTTTATAGAATGCATCTAATTAAAGCCTGAATAATAACATATGCGAGGTAACTTCCTGCTTTCTATTTTGATACAGCAGTTTCATATGAGCATATGAATTAAAAAACACAGGAGCCAAAAGCAGCAGTAAATGGTAGAGAGCTTGTTTAAATACTTAGGTGTTGTTTGAAAAAGTCTTATAAAATAGGTTTGATTAAGTATGAGAGTGAGTTTTACTGAGCCTTCTACATTTGGTAGGAAGATTTATGAGAATAAGCTAAATGGTGCTCTCAGGAAGCCAAAGTTCCCACAGAACAGAGGAAATCACCTCTTTTTATCTGTAACACTAAAAAAAGGGTTCCACATTAAAAAGCATATCTGTGAGTCACTGACGGTCTGAGGAAGTGCAGCTGTGATGCTAATCCAGACCACTGTAATTTTACTCTGATTTAAAAAAATAAAATAACCAAGAATGGATTTACATATGTCTTTGGCAAATACCTTTAACTGAAGATTCAAACAAGAAAATTAGTTTTAACCTGTAATCTTGAAATAGTCCGCCCCCACCAGATTGTTTCAATTAAGTGTTAGAGCTCGCTTCCAGCATTAATATTTCAAAAGACTTTTTCTTCTTCTTTTCTGCCATCTTGATTCTTTGTTTTTTACTGAAGTACAATATTTGGTCTTAGAAATGTATTTCTTCTCTCAAATAACTACCGTTTTTTACTCGGTGCACTTGTGGTGTCGTTGCAGCCAATAGCCAATAGCCAATGCAGCCATATTGCTGACAATAGCTTTGTCAACTGACATCTGACAAAGCGCAAGCGCTCCAAGGAATATGCTTAAGATATGTTATTTCAACTTGCTTTCATAACTACTGTTTAATTTACAAAATGTGGACACAGAGTGTTACAGAAATTCCATAAGATCATATTTTGCCAAAAATGTAATGGTAGCTTTTTTTCTCTATGTACTCTCTTTATGTTTAGTGAGCATCACAGTGAAGAATCAAACTCATATCTTGTAACAGAGTAATGTTTTTTTAACTAACTGTCCTACAAAATTTCCTTAAAATTTTATAGACTGTAATTTCTTGTACAGCATGAAATAAGGGTCTTGGCAGCTGAGGGGCATCTCTTTCTGGGAAGACCAGATCCTCAAGTTTAAAAGGAAGTCCTACTGTGAATTTCCTAGCTGAGGTATTTTTGTCATTGAATGGCAGACTTGAAATTGAAATAATCTCTTAAGAACGTTGGTAAACAGAATCAGAGTTCTTGAGCTACAGTCCTGGGCTGAAAAAAAAATCCAACTTTTCAAAGTTTTGGATATTCAAGCAACTTGGTTTTTGGTTGTTTTTTTTTTTTTTTTTTTGAACAGCTAAACAACACTACAACATTAGCTTGATTTATGGAATTGAAGTGTTAATATTGCTAGACAAGAGCTGCATTTAAAGCGATCACCTTCTCCTAACTGCTTAACTTAAAGAAGAATTTCCACTTATCTTCTAAATTTTCAAACAGAACTTTGTACTGTCCAATAATGAATTGCTTTTTACAGTTTTTTACCACTTCACATTTCAATACGGATCTTTATTTTCCCAGATTGTAGGTACCTAAGATCAAAAAAGGCTTCTTTTTTAATTTCTTCCTTTAACAATGGAAATTCAGTGCTGTTTACCTTAATTTCCAGCTGTGTAAGACCAGAAGTTGAATACTCTTTTTTTCATCTACGTTTACTACAATTTACATTGTAGTGATAATACAAAATGATAGAAGACAAGAGTTTTTAAGCAGTAAGGAGTTTAAAATTGTCTTGATCCATTCTGAATAAACCCTAAATTAGTGGGACTTACACAACTGGATCTGTGTTTTCCCTGGTAATGACCCTCCAGGGGATAAAAATGACAGAGAGGAGAGAAAAATACATTAATCTAGAATAGCACTTGAGCATATGCCTTACTCCATAAGATGTAGGTATGTGCTTAAATTAAAGTGACTTTAAACACGCTTCCTGAATCAGAGCTGTAGAGAGCAAGAGCTCCTGGAGTACATACAATAAAGACTAAAAAATAAGGACATAATGAACTCAGGCAAGGAAAGGCAACAGAATTCAGATATTTTAAAAAGTATGAATAGAGTTTGTTATAGAAAGAACAGCCAGTCATGCCAGTTCATATTTTCCAAGCCTTGATCTAACTTGAGGACATGATGTTTCTGTCTATCTTTTTCTAATGGGGAAGAAAGTCACTTATCATTGAAAAATAGATTGGAATTAAGGAGAAGGTTACAAACCTAAACTATAGTTAAATCTAAACACAAGTTGGAGAAAATCACAGCATCTTGATTTTCACTAGATAAATACAATTGATATTCAAACAATGTTGTTTCTGGAATTTTTGTGTGAGATGTCATCTTAGCACACAAAGCTTTTAGTCCTTACAAGAAAAGTGGCAACATATTATTTTACTAGGTAGGTAGCCATGCTTCTCTGTACAAAAAAAAAAAAAAAAAAAAAAAAAAGAGAAAAATTCCCACACGGTATTTGTCTTTGCTTTTAGAAGCTTCACAGTGGATTTCTACTTTTTACAATATGTCTTTGAAATACCACCTTTTTGATTCTCCTGAAACCCTTTAAAACAGACTTTAGCTTTATTGCTGAATGAAGATTACCCTGATGTCAGATTTGTGATATCGTTTTTTGCTACCTTTTCTCTTTTGAAGATATATTGCTAATCCCAAGCACACTGGAGCATGATGCAAGGTGTACTGCTTGATTTTATTCCAGTGCTCTGCTGGTTCCCTATCACAGAATCAGTATCCAAGCATGTCATGTCTCTTGAATAACGGCAGCAGCGAGCGTGTCGTTAGCTCTGTAGGTGGTTTCAGGTTGAAGAAGCTGCCTTCTTTCGGGTGGGAAATCAACCTGTCAGACTGAGTTATGGAAACATGATTAGTTTACTGAGTTCATTAAATGAAAACTTTTGCAGCTCTGGGCTCTCATTACTCACTGTGTTTGCTACAGTGAAACAATCCAGTTTTTCATTCACTGAGTAGAATACCAGCTGTAGACCCAGCAGGAGGACATTCCAGATTCCCCGTTGATTTCCTCTACCAGGAAGTTGTTTTGTGATCTATTTGGTATCAGGTATAGTATCTGTATTGTCAGTTCTCTTTTGTGTTGCTCTCTCGCCATTGTGCGTATGCACAAACTAATGTTTAGATAAAATGTGGAACATTAGCATGTAACATTCTCAATCAGAATGTTACAGTCCTCCTTAAAATATTTTACATGTACAGAAAACATGTATTGATACCCACTTAGATATGGGACATTTGCAAGCCAGAAGGGTTATATCCCCAAAAGGAATCTTTAACACAGAATATGGTGCAAGATTTAATAAAGAAAGGTCTCTCCAGATGTTGCCATCCTTCACTATTTTAGAGCTCTCTGGGTTAGATACAGTGATAAATTTCACTTAACCATCAGCAAGGAAGTGAAATGTGGTACCCGTTTACTTTTATCATAGGTTCACTGCTATGTGCTGCCCTCATTCATGAACTAGTCTTTCCTCAGTGAATGGGACTACCTGGGCTGCCGAATCTGGTGTAGCCCTTATGTGGCTCTGTAATAGCAAGAACATGATCTGGGAAGTCATTCCTATTACAAGTGCTGACACATGTAGTTTTCATATTTTCCAATTTGTTATCAGCAGTATTGCTGAAAAGAAAACCAACTATTTATGCAGGCTTTCAAGGGCGCTTTCAAGATGTTTATCTGATATCAACATTCATTAGGAGTATCTTCATTCCTTTTTGCTCCTCTTCAAAACCATCCCTTAAAAGGTTTTTGAAAAGGGGCAGGGTGCTTTCCGTTGTTATTTATTTATGTGTTTGTAACCAGTGAGAGTGGCCTTCTTCTTAATGAAACATATAATTGATGAAATGTATCAATGAAACGTTCTCTTAAGCTAAAAATGGCCATTTCTGATTTAAAAGCAAACTGTTATCAGTCAGGTATAGATTCTTCTCTGAGCAGTAAGCTTAAAAGGTTGTGGAGTCCTGGCTACTACAATAGCTGCACTTTGTCTTTCAGGGAGAAGATGGAAAAGGTCAATGAGATACAATTGCTGTATTGTAGTATTTACAGATAAAGTACCACATAAGACCTAATTTATAAAAGAAACATCATGAGCAATTCATAATTAATTAATTTTATATTTTCCTTTTAAAAAGTTTTCTACAGAAAATTGGTGAAGGGCTTAAAGATTTGTTTAATAAATGCCTAGGGTAAATGGAGCTGAAAATTCAGAGAAATGGCTCAATTTGCTCAGTATTAAGTGAAATGAGCTGGTGTGTCAGCCAATTGTATGCATAGATTTTGACTAAGTGATCACAAGTGACATCCCACTGTTTCTTAAATGAGGGCATTAATCTTC
The DNA here is from genome assembly GCA_004320125.1 of Scolopax mira. Classification (NCBI taxonomy): domain Eukaryota; kingdom Metazoa; phylum Chordata; class Aves; order Charadriiformes; family Scolopacidae; genus Scolopax; species Scolopax mira. The sequence continues at coordinate 36,319 of BJBW01008665.1, forward strand.
AATAGTGTCCTATATAAGTGCAGAGTTGGTAGAACATCTACAGTATACCTAAGATAAATGTGCATTATGCCTTTTAGGTGATCTACCCTATCCTCAGTCATTTTTAGCTTAAGTTGGGGTTAAAACCAGATAAGATGCCAACACGTGAGAACTGAGTATAAAGAACATCAGGAATAATAATTACATGCAAAATTGAAAAATATCCTCTTTTGGGTCCCTTTTGGAATGTTTTAAAATGACACTATTTGGCTTGAATACAATAAATATGCCTAATCCTTTTTAAATCAGCACAAGTGCTGTTTCTTGATAACACTGTTTTGCAGATGTACCTCTAGTTTACTTGATTTTTGTATTATTCTTACATGTCAGAATTAAAAATTAATAACCAATGTTTTTCCCAAATTCCCTAAAGAAAACATTTTTCCCTCCTCAGTATATATTACATGGAGTTAATAAAACCCTAGAAAAACTAAGATGAACTACAAACCTAGATGTCTGGACCTATTGTCATCTATTTTTTAGGAAGAACAGGGCAAACTAAAAAAAATCTAAAGGGTACCCAGGATCCATAAATGCATGGAATGTCATTAAATCAATCAATTTTACTCAGGTTATTCATTATTCAGTCTCTGGAAAACTCTCTAGAACTCTTTCAGTACAATATTATATTTCATAGAAGTCTCAGTAAGTTATTCCCCATAAACTGGGGAAGATAAATCTAGAATGCTGATACTTTTTTACATAGACTAAGGGTAAGTGTTGCATAAGACAGCCTGTCTGCATCCTCACAACAGTGGTGCAGGGAGAGCTGCTCAGATTTAATGCTGGACCTGCCAGGGTCTGGTGAAGCAAACCAGGGGACACGTCGCCTTGTCTCTGCTGCCTGTTGTACAGCTCGTACAAATCAAAGCGCTTTTGCAGTGACAAGTGATGTTTCTGTTCCTATTGATCTTAGCTGAGTGAACTATCCTGGAGGGAATGACTGTTTTTCAGTGTCAGGTGTCCTATGATTGGGTTTCAGATATATTGTAAGCCCCATCAATGCCACTGTTAGAAGTGTTTGGTTGTGTACCTACCTACCTCTGTGTAGTTGCAAGTGTGTCATGCACATGTGCTGTGAAAGTGGTAGAGTGCTCGCTGTATGTTTTTTAAACAGTTGATCCAATAACCCAAAAGAGGGACCGAGTAAAATGATGAGGGAATTGGGTAGAAACCACAGGTGTATTTGCAGTGTTGATGAACCTGGATCCTTGGTTATTCCAGGTAGCCTGAAGTCAAACATGCCACATGCAGCCAACAGAGAAATTTGAGAAATTTAAAGGTTCAGCCCCAAAACCAACACATGCAAATTGAAGACAAAAATTAAAGATGGGAAATGGTTAAGCCTTGTCAGCTTTGGAAGTAGTCTGCTGGCTTGTGTCAGCTAGTCATTTCATCAGACATTGCTTTTTCAGCAGAAGTATTCTGGTCTTAACTGGTCTTCAAGACCAGTTAGTAAACTCTTTCAGATTTTAAGTAGATAAGTGAGTGTCTGCTCTAGAACTTCTCCCATCAGTAGGGCGCAGAGAAGACCAACCTCCAAATATCAGCTGGTCTCACCATTACAGGAATTTATGCAATTTTTTTTCCCTAGGATGGGATGGCAAACTAAACCAAACATGACTTTAGATGATTTTTTCTCATTCTTAGACAAAAATTGAATTAAAACAGCTAGAGTCAAAGTTGAGGCTAATCAGAGCCTGAATCAACAACATACTGGAACACTTACCTGTTTTCAGTGTTCTAACATAGCTGATTGTGTGGGATTCAGATTTTGCTCCTGGAATCCTTTGCAGCTACACTATAAGATGAAGGCACCTGTGTTCAGTGCATCAGCTTTGAAGACATTTTGTAAGTGAGGAATGAGTTTCTAATTCACAGAAAAAAAGAAGTCTGTAATTGAATACTTGCCTCGTTATCTTAATATCTTTTCTGTTTGAATTACTACCTTCAATTTTGCTGTTCAGTTTCTGGTGTTTTGAAAAATAAAAGTGTTGAGTAAACACATGCTGCTGAGGAAGACAAAAAGATTCACTCTTCTGTTTTCCTGCTTGGTGATGGCCATAAAGAATGGAGTCCTATATTTATTTAAGGTTTTAGCTAATACTTTACAGAAAATATCAGTTAATTTTTCCCATACTTATGGGCTACAAATAGAGATCAGCCAGAAAACAAAGAGAATGATACAATTTTGTGTCTATTTGATTTTTTTACCAGCGTCCATAAGCATTGTTATCTGAAGTGTCGATATGTTCTGCAGCATGGAAACTTGGCCTCTTAAAATTGAGAAATTTGCCAAACATCTCTATGGTGGTTGCCCACTGGAGCAACAGTAAGTAATCTAAAAATACCAGATCTGTTGTTCATGATCGTTCTGCTCAGTCAGACCGATGCCTAAGTCATCAGTATTTTAATTCACTGTAAATCTTCCTTTAAGGAAAATAAAAGGAAAAAAATAATTAACCTGTAGAGATTGAGGTGGGACTGTGATACTCACCATGCATTTTATGTCATTATTAACTCCGGGAAGAAGAGAATGAAGAGTATGACTGTGGTAGCATTTTATACTGCTTTGCATTCATTTTGCACTGGTTTCAATTGCTAAGTGTCATACAGCACAAGAAATCCAGCTGAGATACTAGCAGCACTAAGCAGAAATGATACAATTTTGGAAATTGATATATAGTAAGCAGATAGTCATATGTTGTGCAAGTGTTACAATAGCTGAAATGGAGCATTTGATTGACACCGTTTTGTCTTTACTCCTTATCATTGGACTTGCATGTAGGAACTGTTGAATTTTGAATAAAATGAGGACATCTGTCATAGTAGATCTATTTTTGAACAAAGCCTCTGTGCCAAAACTATTCTGACAAAGTATATTTTTCACAATTACCATTAACAATGACTATTTCAGTGTGTGGCAGAGATAAATGTTGCCTTCAGGACACCGAAGATGCCTTTTTTTCCTTTCTACCTTTCAAAGTCAGTATGTTACCATTCTAGTCAGAACGAAGAGACATTCCTTTATTTATTTACTGATTTTATGCAAGCACTTAAATTCTGCTGAGGAGTTTTACTAAATGCATATACTGTTTGGCTATTTCCTATTTGCAGCAACTTAATTTTCGGAAGCTGTTCAAACATCTGAAGTCAGGCTGTCGGCAGTGGTTAGTGCAGCTAGCTTTGAGTGCCTCCAGAAACCCAGTTTTAGCTCTAGCACATAGAAGTGATAAAGAGGAGAAGGCGTTGAAAAGATAAGTGGTAGCTGGCAGCAGGGAATAGAGGCTTCTTGGCTCCTTTGCTCCATCTTTGACTTGCTGCATAACCTTAGACACATTATTCATACACACAGTGTCTCAGTTACCACAGATACACAGTCATGCACCTACACCCCCTTCTGTAAATGCCTCTAAGATGTGTGGAAGAAAATTGACATAAAATGCAAAGTAATATTATTTACACTCTTCCCATTTCCTCATCTGTGGCCGTATTGCAGATTTTAAAGCCTCATCGCAGCCCTGGGGTGCTTACTATCCAAGCAGTCCTGTGCAACTTTGATAAGTGTACTGTCTTCTGTGCAAAAGCGTTCATGATGGACTCTGTTCTCTACCAACAAATAACTAAAAAAATTGCTTCTGCACTGAATTGCTGTAGTGGCAATTGAAATCGTTCTGTATTTGTCCTTTAAATTTATTTGCCTTAAAATAGCTATTGAGGCAGTATTTTACTTTTTTTTTTTTTTTTTCAGTAAAAAGCTGACAATAAGAAATCACCCAGTCAACACGGATTTGGGAGAGACAAGCAGATAGCCCTTTACAAAATGGCACGGGCTCACTGGTGGTTTAGGGGGAGTGATGGAGATACCATGAGGATGGAGCTGCGAATGTTACAACTTTGTCTTTTGGATAGTGCCTTAGTACAGTGTGTCTGAGTATCACTCTATTACAATACATTCATAAATGTTTGTTACATATGCTAAAAAGATGGTATTTAGACATGAAGTTTGTACATATTATGCTGTTTCATCTTTCTGAAATAACTAGCAGGGCAGGATTCACTTACTAATAAATGGAGTTCCTCAGGATCAGACTTTTTCTGATTTTTTTATGTTAGCATAAAATGTCTATTCCAAAATTATATATGGAATGCAGTACTCCTTTAAGTTATTTATTTGAAGTACCTTTAGTTTTTCTTTCCAAATTTATTTCAGAGTTAAATTATATAATAAAATACTTTAGGATTTCAATATCTTAGTAAATTTGCTATGAATGTCTGGTGAAAAATGATTAAGAATGACTAGTAAATTGATGCTTAAGTTATAATTAGAAAGTTAACAAGTTCAATTTCAGGACAATCTCCATTTTTGTATCAGTATAGCCTTTCAGGAGAGATGTTTCTTGATAGAGTTTCATACTGAATTTTTTTTCTTATTAAAAAGAGGGTGATTACACTGGCTTGTGTTTCCTTGCATCGGAGTTTTTCTGCCTTAGAGGAAGGTTGTTGACTGAAAACACTGTGAAAACTCTGGAGAAAACTCCAGAAAATATCTGGAGCCTGATAGAGGAAACAGAATTGTTGCCTTTTCTGTTTGGCTTGTTTTTTGGTGTGCCACGTTTAGTATTATTTTTGTGTTCTATTCTCTAAACTACCCACCCAAAAGAAAGTTTCTTGTTCCCAAGTCTACCAGTAGGCTTGCTTTTACAGATCATGTTCTCAAGATAAAAGCTATAAGATGACTAACATATGCATCAGAGAATTATATTATTGATGTGACATTAACTTTCATGAATTAGCTTTCATGAATTTCATGTTTAGCTTTCATGAATTTCTCTGTACCTGGTGTGGCTCCTTTTCACGTGTCCATGTCAGTACCTTCTCCAGTGATGTTCAACAGTCTTTAATGGCTTGAAATTGAAAAATTTAATATAGATATAAATGCTATTAAAATATTTTTTTCATTTAGAACTGTTTCTGTAAATAAGTACATCTAAAAATAGTTGAAAAATTGTTATCCCTTGCTCTTTGGCAGATCTCTTTCCTGTTTTCATTAAGTCGTGACATTGATAAAATATTCCAGAAGACTAAGAAGGGTACTTTTTAAGTCTGAAGTTGGGTTTCTGGTATTTGGGGGGGTTGATTGTTTTGTTAAGTCCTGGTTTTAGTTTTTTAATGTCTAGATGACTGAAATTGAAAATAACAGTTGAGCTGAAAAATAATAGTCTTTAACTAAATGGAAGGTCTTGATGCAGTTGATTCTCAGCATGCATTCCAGAATCTTCCCAACTTAATTTCCAGGTTATCTTGCAGGAATAGAAAAGAAAAAGCTCATCAGGGAGCAGTTTTTACTGTTATCCAATTGTAAACTTTTAAAGACTTTTCTTGGAATGTGAGAAAGTTGTGTTAACATCTCTCTAGGTGTTTTTTAATGATAAATTTAATTATTTTGTTCTGGCATCTTGCTTGATGTAAGAGCATCCTTTGTGGTTTAATATGGTTGGGATTTTTTTTTCCATTCATGAAAGAGTAAAATTTTTTGTGTTTTGTTTCTTTGAAGTGGTTTGCACAAGATCCTAATGTGAATTGTGCCACAGGTGATTGTTTTGGGGGAAAATATGTAATTTTATTATAGCTGTCTAGATGATCAATGTTTGTTCTATCTTTTTTTTAATTTTTCTTTTTAAAGTGAGAAGTAATAGTCTCATGGGTAAATCCCTAAGGTTTTGTATGGTTGAGTTTTTGGCTGTTCTGGATCCTTCTGAGAACTGAATTCCTCTGCCTCTTCCTCAGTTCTTTGTCTGTTACCAAGCTCTTAAATCTGATGGATAGCAATGGGTTTGAGATAAATTGTGATGTGACTGAAGTCCATTTCATGTAATATTTAATGATGGGTTGTTTCTTTTCTCTGTTTTTTGGGGGGTTGAGGTGGGGTTTTTTTGTTTTTTTCTGTAGATGTGTGGGCATGTTCTTAGCAAAAGTGGTTTGTACGAAATGCAAAATGCAGCAGTTGTCCCAGCACTAGCCACCTTACATAACTTCTTAAAATGGTTATGATTCTGGAAAAAACTATGACTGTGCAGGTGTTGTGTTCATTTTCATAAACCAAAATGTTATTGCACCAATGAGAAATTATTCTTCTAACTTGGAATTTAGGTGAGTTATAGATTTTCAAACTATGCTAGAACGATTTGCCATAAACTTTATTCTTTACAGCAAGTTTGACGTGTCTCCAGTATTAGTCAATAGAGGTTGAGAGACCTCTACCTGAAGTTGGGCTTCAAACTATAAGTTTTTGGATGCCTTACAAGATCTCAATATCTTGAATTGACAGCTTTAATACTTTTGCTCTGACAGGAGTAGCCAAGCAGTTTGTTTTCCCTGAAGCCAATCAATATGAGCGAATGGTGTTAGATTACAGGTTTGGGAGCGACCTCTCAGATGAAATAATTGGGTATGGACTCAGTTTTAACAAGTTGATAATTATGTGGAACAGGGGGACTGCCTTGCTGGGTAGAGGGCTGGAACAGTGTGCTGAAAATAGATTGGGCTGGAACTGTGCAGAATACATGCCCAAACGGTAGCTCTGCAACACCAGAAAAGCATCCTTCTCAACACTTTGGCTGTGTCCAGACCTTGCTCAGGAATCACAGCAAGGTATTCCAGCATTCTTTCCTTTGCTCCCTGAGCAAAGAAGTAACAGAGAATCTCTAAACTTGAAGGGGCAAAGAATACAACATTTGTGTGGTTTTGCAGATTCCTGTCCTTCCAGAAGAGATAATATTCAAGAGCAGGTCAAGAATTCCAGAGCTACTCTGTATGACATACAGTGATAAGACAGGTTTCTAGACTACATCTAATTAGAAATATGATTGTAACTATTATAGTGCACTTGTGCTTGATATGCTTTCATGAATGTGAAGAGCCTTACAAAAGCAGCATTTAGTAGCAAACTGTAGGACATTATTTCAGGCTGGTGATACTAGAGCATTGTTCAATTACAGATGTAGGTCTTTGATGCTGGGATTTATTAAGTGCAAGTTTTTCTTTGTCTCTCAGTTTCTTGTAGAATAATGTTACTAAAGCAAACATTCAGTAATATAATGGTGCTCGTTGTATAAAGACCACTGTGTTTACCTGTATATAAGTGCTTCAGTGCAGTAGGCTTCATATTTTCTATAGCTATTTAAGATAGTTTATGAAAAGGGCTGCAAATGCCAACATGGTACAGCACCATAGTACTTCATTTGTGTCAGAGAAGGCGTGTTATCAGTTAACTATTTAACCTACCCAGAAATTGCATTTGGCATCCGTTTAGGCAGATGTTTAGAATGAAAAGCATATTATGAATGAGATGCCTCTCACTATGTGACTGTCTAGGAAAAATGTGTCAGTCATTAATGGAAGAAAAATGCTATTGTTGTATAAATCTGACAAAGTTAGGATGATATTTTGATGTAGAGTATGTACATATCTGTGAGTGTGCATGGTATAGTTTAAGACATGTGGCAGTGCAGTGGTAATAGAGACCTGAGGGGAGAAAAACCAAGAAAAAAATCCAGCCTTTTTTGGGGGGTCTTTTCCGTAACACATATCTTTTCATTCCTTTCAGCATCAAAACCTTTTTCTTTTCTCTCAGCATCAAAGGTTGAAATCTTACTACACTGTAAGGTTGAAATCTTACTACACTGTGTGAATTGTTGAATTGGCCACCTTGCTGCTGTAACAAGGACAGAAGCAGCAGTGCAGTGCATTTTATCTGCTCATTGGACTGCATCAGTATAGAATGGATGTCTTCAGGTTACAGTTTAGTGGGATTCCCTTTGAGTGGCCTAATTGGGTGAAAACTCTTTTAATAGCTGATAATTAGTTAGAACATTCACACATTTTACATGTCACCGCATACCTTCCCCTGAGAAGAAGATGTTGGTTAAAAAAAATGAATTTTCAAAAAGGAGTTCACCATGTACTTGGTTATTTTTTAAGTGATCTCTCTTCAGTCTCCTGGGGAGAAGAGGGCTGTTGACCTGGTCTCTCCGTGGACATGCAAGTACCACACAGCCACACAGAGGGGTGATATCATGTAGGTATATGTGAAGCAGCAAAATCTAAGATCATAGACTCATAGAATCATAGAATTGTCTAGGTTGGAAGAGACCCTTGGGATCATCGAGTCCAACCATCTACCCTACTCTACAAAGTCATCCCCTACACCATGTCCCTTAGCACTCTATCTAAATGGCCCTTAAACACAGACAGGGATGGTGACTCCACCACCTCCCTGGGCAGCATGCCTTCATTTAACCCGACTCTGTAAGTATTTGAAGGCCAAACTTCTCAAGGTGAGCAAGGATTTCCCCCGGCTCCATACAGAAGGGTTAATAATTTCAAAGTAATCTCCTGAAATGAGTCTTTACCAAAAAAAGCAGTATTTCCTGACTGAAATTCTGATGTTGCAGGAAGGTGAGGAGCTCAGAATGCCCTGGGGATAAAAGGACTTTTATCCCCCTGGGGATAAAGTACTTCTTCCAGGGTGAAGCCCTTCCCCTGAGGCAAGGGCTGCTACAGCTCATTCAGGAGGAGGCCACTGCCCAATTATTTGCTATCTATGGGATTGGGATGTGTGGTTCCCTTTTGCAAATATTTCCCAGGGTTTTATGTAAATGTCAGATCACTGACAACAGAAGCAATGTAAGCCCAGGTATCTCCTTCTCCCTTCCCTCAGCTTAGGAACCATAAGCTGTATCCTGTATTTTTTCTCTCTTCTCCTGCCATGTTGTCAGGACTGGGCAGAGATGTGTGATACCAGTGATACTTGTCATTAAGGTGGAAATTCAGTTTTAAATCACACAAAGCTAAGGCAAATGATGAAGCATTTTCCAAGTCTTGTTTTCCTGATGGACTCTTGCATCAGTGCCTTTCAGTAACAACAGTCACAGGGAGGTGAAAAGATTGATTTAGGGTCAAACAACAGATAGGTAATATGGTATTACTTATTCCTACAGGCATAAGCTGAAAACTGCAAAGAAGGGTTTGATACCAAAATGTATATTAATTTTAAGAGAAGAAGCTAGCTTGGGAAGGGTGAGGACTGTATATCCTCCATTTTCAGTGTGAGGAAAGCATCAGGAAATTGCAGAAGGGCAAGAATTCTGTTTGGTTTGTTTTAATCCTGTCTCATTCAATGATCTTATCTGTGGTCGGGATGGGCACAAAGGAGTCACACTAGCTACCTGCAGTAGCCTTGGGCCTGTAGCAACCAGGGACACAATGCCCATACACTTTAACACCAGGTGTGTGTGTGTGTGTGAAGAATCTTTGGAGTATTAACAATCCTCTAATATCAAAAAAGCATTCACTGTGTGAGTGAGGGAAGTCTTGTGTAAAAGGTGAGCAATTCCTACCCACTCAATCAGGATCTCACCAACATCTGGACATGCCCTGCCGCTCTGAGCAGTCAAAAAAATCTGGGAGGGGAAAATGATATGTCTTCTTACATATAAGGATGGAAAAAAGATCACAAGCCAGTTTTGAAAATAACCTTTCCTTTCCAAGTCAACTCTAATCACCCTCTGTGCCAGGAGAAGACAGCTGAAATGTAATCTGTCCATTAGAAATGGAAACTTTGGAGAGCTCGAGCAATAAAAAAGTATCCAGGGAAGGACTGGACCATGTTGTGTAAGCAGCTGGTTATCTGACAGCTCATTCCTTATTACCAAAAGGTGGTAGTTGTGAGGGACAGAGTGGTTCATGGGGCTGGCTCTGCTGCCTGGACTAGTGGTCAGGGAAAGTCACAGCTGTTTCTCAGTGATTTCATGGCTTTTATGAAGTGTGCCAGGCACAAACTACTTCCCACAGGACAAATGTCTATGAGGCAAAATCTACCACCAATGGCACAGAGTGATGTGTGCCTGCCAAGAGCAGGCATGGCATGAGGATTATGCTGGTTTTCCCCATTAATGCTTGTTCCACCACAGAATCATAAAATGGTTTGAGTTGGAAGGGACCTTAAAGATCATGGAGTTCCAACCTACCTGCCATGGGCAGGGACATCTCCCACCAGTCCAGGTTGCTCAAAGCCCCATCCAGCCTGGCCTTGAACCCCTCCAGGGATGAGGCAGCCACAGCTTCTCTGGGCAACCTGTTCCAGTGTCTCACCACTCTCACAAGAAAGAATTTCTTCCTAAGATCTAGTTTGAATCTCCCCTCTTTCAGTTTAAAACCATTCCCCCTCGTTGTATCACTCCACTTCCTGATCAAGAGTCCTTCCCCATCTCTCCTTTAGCCCCTTTAGGTACTAGGGCTCCTAAGGTCTCCCCGGAGCCTTCTCTTCTCCAAGCTGAACAACCCCAGCTCTCTCAGCCTGTCTTCATAGCAGAGGTGCTCCAGCCCTCTGAGCATCTTCATGGCCCATCATACAGCTGTGGCTCACTGAAAAATACCTTCAGCCGATGGATGGAGCACCCAGGATGCTTTTGTGGGGCCATCCCTGGAGGTACACATTGTGCCAAGCAGAGTGTCACCAGTCATGCAAAGTGCAGTGACAATCCAGTACCCTGTCCCCTGCTTAACCCTAAGGTTTGGGGATGACTTCATGTTTTGCCTTGTATCCCTAACCAGTACCACTTGCACGGGGGGGGAACTGGTATTTAGGAAGCATGAGAGGAATTTAATTGGTTGCACGGCTAACACCTCCTGTCATGCTGCCCCCCCCCTTGTATTGGTGTACCTGCCTGTTAACGTGCCATACTAGACTCAGGCCCCCAGCCAAACTTTGCAGCTCAGACCCGCTTCTTGCTGAGCTTGACATGGGGTAAAAAAATGGTTCAAACCAAGGCTGGCATTCCCCCAACTTGGCCTCTGTAAGCATTTTTAATTAACAGCTATCAGTTCTTGTGTATTAGGCGCCATTAGCAACATTGACTGAACGAATCCATTGAACCTTTAGGTAAGGCTGCCCAGATCTTTCATTTCTTAATTAACCTCAGCGGTTGACCTCAGCAGGTATCATTTAGTAGTGCTCATTTGAACATTTGCAATTGTAGCTTGACAGAAGTTTTGCGTTCAGAATTATATTGTTTATTATTATTTCTCAAGTTGATAAATAAGAACAGTTTTGGTTTGTGTTATGATACAGCCCAGTTGCCTGTTGCCCTACATATTATGCAAACAAATACCTAGGGTAATATAAACCCAGACATATTAAAAAAAATATTAACAAGTACTGGATGCAGAAAAGGGGAATAAGTCTTTGAATTTTTCAAATTTCTTTGTGGTTTTTTTTGTCCTTACACAGAACAAAGCAATGTTTTAAGCTTGCAAAATTTTTCATGAAAGGGATTTCATTCTTCCATCTGTTCTTCGTGATGCATCTTAAAGATGTCTTGATTTTCATTAACTGTTTAATATCAGATTCCTGATGTGGTGGAAAAAAGCAAAGAAATCAAACCAGTAATATTGGTAATTGTTTTTCAGATGGCTGCGTTTGCATTCCAACCATTCCCTTAATGCAGCAGGGTTGTAAATAAAATGACCTTTGAATGAAGAGCTGGTTTTATGGAAACCATTAATTGCTGATGCAAAAGGTGCATGGGATATAGGCTTAGCTGGGAAAGCAATAAAAATCCTTTACAATTAATTTTTAATTTTTAACTTTATACTTCCCCATCACAAGTCCGTAAAAATGCAACATCTTTAATTGGTTTTTCTATGTCTTGTGTAAAATACAACATATTGCATTTAAAAAAAAAAAGCTTTTTTTCTTTTTTCAATAATACTTTGTAATTCCCCCTCTTGCTCCCTTCCCTCCCCCACAGTTAATATGTATATAGAGAGCACAGAAATGGGAAGGTCTGGGTTTGATCTCAGACTGGTATAAACTGGGAGTTAATCCATGGAATTGCATGTAGACAATGTGAGAAAATGGTTGGGAGATCAGAGTAAGGCTTCTGTTTCTAGGAAGACTCACCGAAGAGCATATAGCTGGCTGTATTCCTGGAGAGATGCTTCAGAGCTTTTCACATGCTTATTTTGATAATTTTCTTTTTAAAAATACACTGATGTGGGAAAAAAAAAAAAGTTGAAAAAAAGATGTTTCTAATTCTAGTTGTTTCAAGCAGTATCTTAAGGTTGAGTCCAAAACAAACCATACATAAATAGTAGAAAACAGTCGCATCTTGTTGCCATGACAATGCCCTACTTATAACACATTAAGCTGATTCATGTCTTTTCTCACCTCACTGTTAATAAATTATGGTGGCTGATGAGAATTAAGCCAGCTGGAAGAGCTAGTGAATGTAAGCAGCAAATTAATTTGCCACTTAATCGCGGTGTCCTTTAGGGGAGTTACCCTCCACATAGTAAATAATATCTTACTGTATGTAAAATGGTAGGAATAAGTTGAAAAAGCCAATCTTTGTTTTCTTTGTAATACATACCCTGGTTTATTGCTGTACCGGCATGAGCTGGCACATCCCCACTCCTGCTGGGGGCAGTGGCACCGACTTCAGTCCATGGTGGATGAGTGTTGCATAGGCTCCTCCACTCTCTCCATCAACAAAGATTACAGGAACATATCTTTAAAACAATGATTCCCCAAGTTTGGGTCATGCTTTGTCACATAAAGTGTAGGATATTCGGCCAACAGTGGCTGACGCATGTTACCTTTATATGGAACTGATGCACCATGGCTACGCGTGTTGAGTTACAGTAGGGACCATCATTACTTGGTCAATGCATGAATAAGGTTTATGCAGGACAAAGAGTGTGGGTGAAAGTGGGCGCTGGTAAGCAGCAATCAGAATTTAAGCTTCTTAATGTATATTCACAGTGGAAAAGATTCTGTCCTTTTTCTGGAGGGAGAGGTTCAGCAGTGGTAATGGTAGAACTACATAAATACTGTATAGCTCATAATAGCAGCCTTTAACTGAAACCAGCCATACTTCATTCAAACCTTTGTCTCTATACTCACTTGAAGTCAATAAACTCTAACAGCTGGAGCTGGAGCTCTGTATTGGAGGACTTTCTGAGTCACAAGTACAAGGCCCTTGAAAAATAGCAAATGCTTGCTCTTGGGACCTGAAATCTGAGAAATGCTAACTAAATTCAACTTATAAATATTCTGTGATCTTCAAGTATTTGCTCAAGTGTGGGAGTTTGATTGCTTTCCTTATGTATTTTCTCTGCTGACTTTTTGCAGTATTCTTCAATGCTTTCAGTTTTCTCTCAGCTGTAAATGAAAGGCAAATTTTCTTTGGCCTTGCACTTTGGTTTGAGTTAACTAAAGAAACATTACCCGAGCAGTATCACCCGAGGAAGCCAAGTTAAACAGTCATTCAGAACAGCTTGGCTGAGTTAAGCCCTCCTCCTTTTGATTCCTAATTTCATCCATTTCTTTCAATGACATGAAAAATCACTGTAGGCTGGTGCCTGCTCTGTTGTTGAAATGCTGTTGAAATAGCCTTTCGCTTTGTCAGAAAAGTTTTCACCAGGCAGTGGCATATTGTTCTGAAGGTAAGGATGTTAACAGACTTTCCAACAATTCTCATTGCATTGGAGATGTCTTTGGTTAACAGCTTTCTGGTGAATAATACGATGGTAATGAACAAGCTCTGCACATCCAGACTTAACAGCAACTTAACAGATCTATGATATTCCCTGATTATGAGACTTGCAACACTCCTTGTCCTTTTTGTTATAGAAGGTGTACCACTTATAAACAATGCACAGAAGTTACAGGTACATATTGCTTTCGTCAAATCTATGTCATAAATAAATTCTTAAAATTGCCTTGGAACTCAAAATTCTTAAAAGCAAATAGCTCCTAAAACCCCTGCCATTAGTCCTTATGCTACAGACAGCAATGAAGAACTGCGCAGAGCCTTCATTGTCATAACTCCCTTCTAGTGCTCTGGAAAATGCAACCAACTTCCCCATGTTCTCACAAAGCTCCTCTTAGGGTCATCTGGTGCATGGCATTGTCATCTTAGGTGGGTTGAATTGACCAAATACAACGTTCTCACAGGGTATAAAATGTTTGTGCTTTTCAGCTTGCAATTGTAGTGAGCTGTAGTGAGCTCCCTGTTGTCAGATGGTTTTCTCTGAAAGCAGTCTCCAGGGTTGTCACAGTTTTGTCAGTGTTTGCCTTTTGATGGTCTTGCAAATGCAGACTCATCTCCAAGTCATGCTGTTTTACTCTTCCGCAAGAGCAATAATTTGCAAAGATGCCCTTTTCCCTCAGATGAGGTATCAGGTATCAGGTATCTTTACTGCCGAGCATTTCTCTTCTGCAGAGGAAGGTGAGGGGATACAGAGGGAGAAGGAATTAGCCCTGGTCTGGAATCCCTTATTCTTCACACCCAGCATCCACATGAGAAGACCACCATGGCGCATTCAGCTTTTCCTTCTCCTTATCAGTCCCTTCTGTTTCTGCAGTCTTCCTTAGCAAAGCTCAGCCAAGAGGATGCCAAACATACCTACTCCTCGCACCCCCTTGCCCCCACTACATTCATTCAGACTAGGAGAAAGGGAAAGAGAGAAACTCCAGCCCTAACTCTCCTCAGTTAAATGATGCGTGGAATGCATATTGGTTTTTCCCTTCACAGTGCTCAGAAACAAGATCTCCCCTGCCTTATATGTACCTACACATACACTCAAACTGGGGTGTAGTATATAGTTACTTTATGGTTTTTGTCCATAAATTTCTGAATATGCTCTCTAAGAGGCTTTTGGAGAAGATCCACTGGATTATGCTGGGAATATGAAGAGGTGATTCCCCCCCCTCCAAAAAATATTTTGTTTTCATCATCAGATAATAGCTGTGCTTTGTTTTGTGTAGGAGCATTAGCAGCACAGCTGGAGAGCCGGAGCATGCAGCTGTGGTGCTCTATAGAGCTGACGGCTCCATGGGGATAGATCCCGCCGGCATCAATAGGCTTGGCCTCTTAGTGTCTAGACGCTCCTACCCATCCTTTCACAGCAGGAAAATAGCCTAAATGATTATATGGATTTAGCAATTCAAAAGCCTGTCTGTGCGCCTCATCCAGAGGCTTTTGAGCTGCGAGGAAGACGCGTGCATACGTTGGGAATTCTTGCTTTATTCTATATACCATCCTAAACTCTGTCTTCTTCAATTTCTGTGATGTTCCTGTGCCCATCAGCTCCATAGCAGTGGTAATGCTGCTTTCCTTTTACTCTGCACCAGTGGACTGGTTCCTGGTGAAGAGGATGGGCTGTTCTAAAATGCCCTTTTTCTGTCTTTATTGGACAACATTTGGGGAGATCATAGTTATTGGAGCAAGAAGTAGAAGCAGCTTTAAGTCCACAAAGCTGAAATTCCTACACTTCTTGTAATTTCAAGGTACAACACAAAATTTCACGCTGAAGATTTTTACCAAAGGTGAATTTATTGACAGTTATTCTGGTTGCCTTCTTTGAATTACAGGAAAAATAACACGTTTGAGTGCTTCAGGAATCTTGCGTTGAGGTACGCCTTAGAGTTTCTGAAAAGGGCAAGAACTGACGTGAAGCTAATTTTCATCCTCTCAAACATGGCCTGGCAGTGGGCATTTGGGAAACTATGAATTAATCTGTACCCTGTTTTTATTCTTCCCTCTCCTGTTTTGCTTTATGACACAATATTAACAATCCAAGGTGGCACTGCACATGAAATTGGACCCCAAATCTCACAGGAGACAAGTGAGTATCACCCCTTCTCCCCCACTACTGCCATCCACCCTGCCCTGCCAGAGCATCAGCTGCTGCACATTGGCTTTAAAATCACTCTCTCCCAGTGTAGCTGAGTGGATTTATATCAGCTGACTGATGCCTCTGGGCACTTTTTGGTGTTTGAGTGAAGGCCTGTGGATTTCAAGGGCTGGAGCCGAGGAAAGGTGGTAAGCTGTTTCCCTATATCCTTTTGATCGTTTTCACTGCTTAAAAGATATATATATATATATATATATATATAAAAATGAGAGGAGGTTACTTATTCTTGGGTTAATTCTAAGCAGGTACTGAATAGCTACTGAGAAAGAAGATGTGCTAGCAAAGGTCTGTGAAGTTTCTGCTGGATCCCTTTTATGGTGTGGTAGAAAAACTAATGGCAGGGAGGGCTTTACAATGTGAATGGATTGTGTTTCAGAGTAGATATTTTCTTCTGCACGTCCTGGAAAAAAACCCAAACAAAACAAACCCAACCATCCAACCAAAAAAACAGCATGTATATATAAAGGATCACAGCCTCCAAAATCTGCCATTACCTTCCTACTGGCACCAAGAACATTGTTGGTTTGAATAAAGATGTGTCTCAATACATCTTGGATGTATGGAAAGTGTTTCCTACCCTCCTGCAAGCTCTTGTGGGTATGTGTTTCTGAAAGAGGGAGGCTCTGGGTTGAGAGTCTTTATAGATCAGCTTGCAATCTTCTCTGCCTGTTTCAGTAAACAGTGGATGGAAATCATGAAAAGCAAAGAGAAAAAATCAATGCATCCAGTTGAATGACACTTAACACAAGGAGCTCTGACTTGTAGAGGCTCATTCTAAAAAGCATTTTATAGATAAAAGCTCTTTTTTTTCCTGGGTTATTCTAGTTCATCTTCATGATAATGATTCTTTCCTTCAGTTCCCATGTTATGTACTGCTATTTTAAATTAAAATGAAAGAGTTTTGTACTTTAAGATTGCAGAATCAGATTTGCAGCTGCTGTATTTTGGCTTTTCCTTATTTCCTCCAATACAGCTCTGCACAGTGATATCAGCTTAGGGTCTGACTTCCCTTGAAGGAAATTACATTAAAAAACACCACAAAGCAGCAAAATGTTCATTGGGGGCTTTGTAGCCAGGTAATTGCAACACCCTGTGCTATTAATGCAACTTAAATTTACCTCAGAGAGGTTGTGTTGTTAAAATAATGCAGAAGGAAAACTAGTTTCCAGCCATCTTTTCATCTGTAGAAACAGCTGAGTTCAAAATTACCAGACTGAAGTGTTTTAACTCAATCCAAGCAGTGATTTTATCTGAACATGCCAATATTATATAGTAGTGTCAGGATATGAATGATAATAATACTGTTTAAAAGTATTAGCACTTCTGATGTCTTGTTTCCTGAGACACAGTATTCCTGAGACCTAGGGAGGTCTAGCAGCTATTTTCAGATACAAGCAGTCTGGTTGAAGTTGATTGCTTCAGCCCTTAGGGAACTTTAAGACAGTTTGTTCTATTTTTGTGTGTGACTAGTGTTAAAGATGATGTTGCTGACAAGCAACTGGTAGCACAGCCACCATATCAACAAGTGTCTGGTCTTGCCTCCCAAGAAATAAGTGGATGTCTTCTCTTTAGTGGTTAAAAGCAAACTCAAATCTCCTGCTTTCCCACACTTTGATGTCTTACATTTTTCTGTGGTATTTTACCAGGGCAATTTATGGTTCCCTTAAGAATTTCTTAGTCTTCACTCTTATTTATTTACAGTCCTATGTCATATAGGTGGCAATCACAGCCATGCCTTACTTTGTAGGAAGTGTGATAGGGAAGCATGTTATTTTTTGACTGTCTATATGTGTGAGGAACCATTACCAGATGATGATCGACTCCTTAAGGATTACAAGAGTTTGAGATCCATGCTACTTCACAATGGGTTTGTGTGGAGGCTGCATGGCACTTTTTTTTTCCCGTCGCTAAGATTTTTATGGTAAAGGTAGCTCCATTGAGGTGGAGGGTCTGGAGAATGTCAAAAGCTGTGCAGGGTGAACTGTGGCTTTGCTCTTTCTTTTCCTGTTTTTTTTTTTTGTTTTGGTTTTGGTTTTTTTGGGGGGGTGGGGTGGTGTAGTGTCTTTCGTCCTACAGAGCAGGGGAAACCTAACACAAGGCAGAATCCAAGGCCGAATACAGAATAACTGTAATTAATATCACTCCTGGCATTTGGCCTCTGGTGAATAACCCTGTTCCTTGAGCCTCCTAAGGCGGGTTCTGCCCTTTGGTAGGGCCTGGGTGTAAAAGAGGGGGTGTAGAGCTGGTGACAGCAGTGTGTACCAGCAGCTTCTTGGCTCTGTTTGTTAGTGCTTGTCTCGTCGGAGTTCCCGGATGGGCCAGCCCCGGGCGCTGGGCTTGATTTCAATAGCACCCTTACTTACAAACCAAGTCGGTCTCTTCCTCCCGCCATTGCTGACTAAAGGCTTTAGGGTGAAAGTTTTGCATGTATTTAAAGGGGGGAGGGGGGGGGGGGGGAAAAGAGAGAGAACTGGAAGGGAGCCAGTTTGGGTAACATTTCCAGACCACTGTTAGTGCTGTCAACTGGTCTGCAATGTACAGGGCCCCCCAAAATCTCCACTCGAGCAAACGCAGGCACTGCAAGACACTGGCAGGTAGTATTTTAAACTCGGCGCTGCCTTGAGTGTCCCACTTGTCTTCTCTGGCAATAAAATACACACTGAAAGATGAGACCTAAAGGTCTCCTTCCCTGATAGCAATCGGTGTCAGAATGCTGTCATTGACTTGCTCCGTGACAAACTCTGCCTGGTGGCTGACAGCCAGGCAACCGTGTGCTATTTGCCTTTTTGTTGTTGGCAGCAGCGTTAACTCTTAACGAACACAAAAAAGTGCATATATGCTTTCAGTACACACATAGCTGTTACTTATTGCTGTGTGGTGAGACAGTATCTCTGTATATGATGCCTATTAACAATCCTGGCTGTACTTCAGCTGTTTTCATTAAGAAAATCAGGACATTACCTATTGTCTGCCAGGCAGGTTTGGCAAGCAATTTCCTGTCTGCTTAGCATTAAGCTCGAAGCTTAAACAATTAAAAGGATGCACTGGCTGCAGGTCAGCAGCAAAACTTTTAGTAGGACCTTTTCTTACAGACCTAAGGTGTTTGCTGTGCTTCTTCCAGCTTAAAGGTAGAATGGTGTGGTGGGCTGACCCTGGCTGGAGTCCAGGTGCCCACCAAAGCTGCTCTATCGCTCCCCTTCTCAACTGGACAGAGGAGAAAAAATATAATGAAAGGCTCGGGGATTGAGATAAGGACAGGGAGAGATTGCTCATCAGTTGCTTTCATGGGCAAAACAGACTTGACTTGGAAAATTAATTTAATTTATTACCAATCCAGTCGGAGTAGGGTAATGAGAAATAAAGGCTAAGTCTTGAAACACCTTCCCTTCACTCCTCCCTTCTTCCTGTGCTCAGCTTTACTCACAATTTTCTCTACCTACTCCAGTGTGGGGTCCTCCACATCCTGCAGGTGGATACCTTCTCCACCATTAACCTCTATGGGCTGCAGGGGACAGCCTGCCTCACCATGGTCTTCACCACAGGCTGAAGGGAATCTCTGCTCCAGCACCTGGAGTACCTCCTGCCCCTCCCTTCTTCACTGACCTGTCTGCAGGGCTGTTGCTCTCACATATTCTCACTCGTCTGTTCTGGCTGCTGCCACCCAGGTTGGTTTTTTTTCTGTTCTTAAATATGTTATCATATAGGTACTACCACCGTGGCTGATGGGCTTGGGCTTGGCCAGCAGCTGGTCCATCTTGGAGCCAGCTGGCATTGGCTTTGTTGGACAGGGGATGCTTCTAGCAGCTTCTCCCCATGTTAGCCCCCATGTTATCAAAACTTTGCCATGCAAACCCAATACAACTGGTAATAGTAGTGATTGTGTTACTTTAAACAATGCCATTTATGAGTCTGGTCAGTCTGGGGAAGGAGGGATGGCTTTGGTACCTCAAGCACACTCTTTGCTGCAATACTGCTACATTGCTGTTCAGAAACTCAAGACAAAACAACCTTTCTTAGAATAAGCTCTCACAGAAGGTACTCCACCACTCCAACATATCTTGTGCTCTATAAAGTTACAGGGCTGAGCTTCCAGTGGTTAACAATTTTCTACACAGCGTTTGAGCTGCTGTTGGCTGTCATGGTGCCCATGCTCCCTGGACTCTCACCATTTATTTCCAATAACCATGTTAATTTAGGTATGTATTTTGAACAGCTTGATGTGCTGGGCACAATTTAACATGGCTTAATTCAGTCTTCAACTGGCTTATTGCTCAGTTTTTTCCTGTTACTAGAAAATCTCAGCAAATTCTTTTCTTCCCTATGGCAGTGCATGTTTTGCATGTCCTAAGTTATCCAGAAACTATCTGAGAAATCTGAATTCAGAAACACAGAGATCTGTGTGCTAGAAGCTTTGTTCTGCAACCATGAGGGTTTAAGAACTTACCTTTTTAGATGAAAACTGGACGTCTTGGATCATCACTTCAAACCACCAAGCACTGCAAGATGCATAATATAATTGTGAGAGATGTCAATTCTTCTAAGTATTCTCTCTAACTATGTTTTTACAGCCCGCACACACACACAACCCTGCACTGGAGAGTTTTGCTTTTTGATTTATTCAAGCCAATCTCTTTTCTCTTTTTATCTGTTGTTTTTGAACACAGCACATACGTGCAACCTGTGACCACTGTAAATTTAATGAGGAATTGGGAATAAATATTTCCATACTTAGCAAGAACTCTGTTGTACCAACACCTTGCCTCCCCTCCCTGGGGCTGTATGATCTCTCCCAAATCCTCGCTGTGTGCAGCTGATCCAAATGTTCTGTAAACCTTCTGATGCAGTTCGGTTCATTTTGAATGGGCAGAGCGTTTTGTGTGCTTTCAACCTCCATGCTGCACGCCACACCTGTAGGAGGGCTGCTAATCTAATTTTGATTCACAGTGGTGGCAATACGCAGGTCACTTAAGGAGTTAATGTCAGCTGCTCCACTAATTACTGTAGGAAAGTGATCCCATCATCCCGGATGAAAATGCCGAACTCCAGCCTACAAAGCACTTTCAGTGCGCTAATTCTGTTAATGCTCCATTACTGCTTCGATTCAGTTGTGTAGTTCATCTCCCAAAATGAGGTAGTAAATCCCCAACCAATTCCAGAGCTGAGAAAAATGTAGGCACCAACCCATTATTGACTGTGTTATTGGGCATTGTTTTCTCTGGGGCTTGGTTTGTTTCTTGAAGTTTATTTAGACAGATCTTCTTTGGTAACTCTTAGCTTATAATAGCCTTAATCATCTACTCTACTTTGAAGGGAGTTGTATGCCAAAACAACACCTCTGTGGGTGTCGAGCTGATACCTCTGCTCCTTAGATACTGAAATATAAAATGACAATATAAGGCTCCCTAGTCCTATACCTTAAATTATCAGGGTCTCAGAAAAGATGACAGTGGCAGGCTATAGCAATAACCTCAAACACAGAGGCAGAGGAACATCTTGAAACATCTGGGTAGGTATCCTTGGACTTGAGATTTTGCAGCCTTCTCTTTGCATGAAAAGCTCCACAACAGCCTCAGCCCATAAGAAGTAAGCTGAGCAACAGTGAATGTCATGAGAATAACAGAGGCATAATTCTATGCTGTCTTTTACCCAAGGTCCCCACTACAGACATAGGTATGTGCAAAGTGTCTGTTATCTTCTGAAATTTGGAAGGATTTAGTTTTCTTTCCCTGGAAGTGAGGATCCTCACACTGGCATCTTTAGTTTCCTTAGACTTCTTCCAATCATCCTCACTGTCATTTCTCCTGAAACCCAGATACCTGTCTCCTTTAAGATATACAAATTATTTCAGAATTTATTGATTTGGAAGAGCAGAAGAAAATGCATGGTGCTGGGAATTGCTGGGTGGCTTGGTTTGGGAAAGACCTGTGTGTTCTGAAGGAGACGTGGTAGGCGTTACAGGCTAATAAAGATGCTGAGGTGTCTGAGCTTCCTCTGGGCAGTCCCTGTTTGTTTCTTGGCTGAACTGCACAGGCTCTTGAAAAACTCCTTGATAAGTTGTAAGTGAAAGGCAATATGAAATCTGTTGAGCTGTTACCTTTTCAGCTATAGAACCAGCAGTGCTGAGGCTATTGGGCAGCTGAAGCTTGTTGTGGCAAGTGGGACAGCAAGGGCTGGATGGTGGTGGCTCTTGGAGGAGCATCCGGTGACTGTTGCCCCAGGCTGTTACCTGAAACTCTCTCTGTGCCCTATCTCTGTGATCTCTGTTAGCCCAAATTCCCTTGTACTGAGCCTTATGGAGTTCATGCCTAATGATTCTCTCTGGGCTGCTTTTATCTTTCTGTTCCTGTTGTTTTAAATATGCAAACTATATAAAAGTATAGTAAATCATGATATCACAACTAAATCGTATTGTGTATCCTACAGTGAGCAGAATCTATTGCTTAAAGCACGCTTATTCCACATGTATAGCAGTTTGTTCAGCCTTTTTAAAGTTCTAAAACTTTTGCTATGAACTAAAAAAAAAAAAATAAACACACGCCACCAAACACCCAAGCCCTAAGAGGTTAAATATTAAAAAGCTGCTGCCTGTTTTGACAGTGCTTAGGAACTGGTGAAGTGAATGGTTATAGATGAGGTTGGAATGTGGCCTTAATAGTAGGACGTGCTGCCAGTATATGCCATCATACTACGAAATGGGTGTATTTATACAGATATAGTTAAAACACCTCATGTGAGAAGGTGAGTTGGTGTCAGAATAAATACTGTGATATGGTCTGAAGGCGTGAATGTATCTCATCTTGCGATACTGGATTATATATAACACAAGGTGTTTACTGTCTCCTGTAATGTAGAGTGTGATTAATGCATACTTAGAGAACGACATCTCTCTTTCCCCATAGGGAATGATCACCATGACAAATATATCTCTACGAGCCCAGTAGATGACATACCTTGGAAGAGATGAGTCAAACGTTGAGAGTGTGGCATGAAGATGTGCCCCCTCCTGACAGACAAGGGCTCGTTCCTTTATTTCCTGCTGTTTCATGAGTCTCCCTTGTCTCAGCTCCACTTGCTCTCGCTGCTGGCTCTGCCTTCTGGCAGATGGCTGATTACCATAATGAGGAGCCAGCCTGTTATGGTTGCTGTGTCCATATCCTGGCATAACCAAGCATTGTATGGCTGTAGGTAAGCAAGTGAAAGCTGTGTTGGTCTTCCTGCTGATGCTGGGTTGATTTTTCAAAAGGAAAGCTGGTGGTATCAACTTGGAGCAGGTGGTGAACAGGAGCATGGTTAAAACATCTGCAATGTTGTGTTCAAAAAGTCCCATCAGTCTCTTTGTGGGCTGGAGCCATTTTGTCAAGATAGCCCATTTCTCCTTCCTCACAAGATGAGCTGCTGCTAAGGTGAGGCACTGGAACAGGTTGCCTGTGGATGCCCCATCCCTGGAGGTGTCCAAAGCCAGGCTGGATGGGGCAAAGCAACCTGGTCTAGTGCGAGGTGTCCCTGCCTGTGGCAGGGGGTTGGAACTTCATGGTCTTCAAGGTCCCTTCCAACCTGAACCATTCCAGGGTTCTGTGATTCTATGAGGATTCATGCGCGCATGATATGGGGTGGAAAATGTGACTCTGCTTCCACTTAAGAAATGGTCAACGCTGCTTTGTGACTTCCTGAGTGTTTTTTACAGTACAGGCGAAATATAGACTGTCATTTCCATAATACAGTGTGCACTTTGGCATTGTGATCATCCAGCAATCATCCTGCCAAATCATCCAGCAAAAACTGAAATGTTCAAAGCATGGTGATCGTGGGGGGGTCCTTTGGATGAGCTCAGGCACGGTGTTGCATGTCTGGATTACTTGCTGCAGAACAGCTGCAAATGAGAATTTGGCACTTGTCCAGTTGTTCTCATGACCCTCCTAAATCCTTTGCACTGGCATTTAACAAATTCAACCTGATGGAAGAATCAAACACATTAGTTCACCTCCTCCCTCTGGAAAATGAAGTAGAAGATGTTTAAGCAGAAAATGGGTGTCACTGTAGGATGTATTGGGAAATTTGGACGTATTACTCCTGCCAGGGTATGAAACAGTGGTCAACACAGCAGGTCGATGCAGCCAGGGTACTGGCTGCATCATGGCCCAAGTGAATAAATGGTGGCAGGGCTGAATTAGGCAGGGAATGGACTGGGAGGGCCAGTGGAAACTTGCATCAACAGAAGTGACAAAAGGAGTGTTTAGATGGGTTTGGGGGGACAGACTGAAACCAGTGTGAAGTTTTAGTTGGTGCAGAGGGTCTTGTGTTGCTTGGGGACTGAGATGAGAGAAAAGCTGTGTGCTAATGGCTGCCCTGCTTAACATCTTTTGATCCTGTGAATTACCAGGGCCAGCATGACCCTGCATTTAGGATGTTTATGTTTCTACTAGCACTCCCTGAGCTTGCACTGCGGGTTTTGGTTTGATTGTTTGTGTGTTCCTCTGTGCCTAACGTACCACTCCTGAAGTGTCAACCCTCTTTCAGCCACCTCAGTTGCTTTGGATTATCACTTGTACCAGCAGTCGTGCATCCTCCTGTTTTCCCTGATTAATCTGCCAGAGTCCTGCCTGACTCCTGTGCAAACAAGAGTGCCTCTTTGTGTGTGTGATGGACCTGGCTTGACCAGGATGCACACTTAACATCAGTCTGTGTACACACAGTATCTGCAATGCCTTATGGAAGCACCAGGTTCTCTGTGGGGTATGGTTTTTCTGCCTGCAAATTTTAACAGGTATGCCTTAGGGGGTTATCTGGAAAAGACCCTGCTTCAGCTGCGGAGAGGACTTTGGGACTAGATTATTTCCATCTGAGGAAAGCAGTAACAGACAGGCTCGTCAGTAAGAAGCGCCCTGACAGGGACAGGGCTTGGCAAGAGCTGTTACTACACAGAACTGTGGGGATTGGAAAGGACCTTCACAGATCATCTAGTCCCACTACCCTGCCAAAGCAGGGTCACCCAGAGCAGGATGGACAGGAACCCATCCAGGTGGGTTTTGAATGTCTCCAGAGAAGGAGACTCAGCATCCTCTCAGGGCAGTCTCTTCCAGTGCTCTGCCACCCTCAAAGGAAAGAAGTTTTTCTGCATTTTCAGACAGACTTTCTTGTGTTCCGCTCTCTGGCTGTTGCCCCTTGTGCTGTCACCAGCCACCACTGAGAAAAGCCTGACCCCATTTTCTTGACAACCACCCTTTAGATATTGATCAGCATTGATGAGGTCCTCTCAGTCTCCTCTTCTCTGGGCTAAACAGACCCAGGTCTCTCAGCCTTTCCTCATCAGAGAGGTGCTTCAGTCCCTTGGTCATCTTTGTAGCCTCCACTGGACTCTGCAGTAGTTCCCTGTCCTTCTTGAACTGGAGGGCACAGAACTGGGCATGTTTATTCCTCCCAGCAAAACATGTTAGAGGCTGAGGAGGAGCCAACAGAAAGCCCAAGGTAGCTGTTGTCACCCCTAACTTGTAGCTGATTGTTTTATTTCTCAAGGAATGTAAGGAGTCTGTATTTACCTGTGATATCTACGCAGCACCTCTGTTTGTTTCATCGTTACAACCTAAAGTGACATAGGGAGGTACTTCTTTATCCCTTCACCTGGACATAACAGGACACTAAAGATGGTAAATATACCTACCAAGTGTTTCTTCCCTTTTGGTGGCTCCCTGGCACTAGATCAAATATATGTGTGGTTGTAAAAATATGAATGAAAAGAAAGTTAGCAGTGCACAGTGACAGTAAGTGAAGTGATGAATTAACTCTGTGAAGAGTAGGATAAAAAAAGGATGAGTGACTGTTTCAGGTACAGCACTGTCATCTGCAGCAGCAGGAATGGGATTGCTGTGAAGTTGATTCATGGAGTGAATCACATCCCCAGAGATGTAGGTGGATCTATCCTCATGGATGGCATAAGCATCCGCGACAACTTATTCTCTTTAGAATCTGAGCCTTGCTCCTGTAGTGAAGGCGCCTTCCTCATGCCTGCTGGTGCTTCTACTGCCTTCAGCTCAAGCAGGGGACAGTTTGGGTCCTGAGAAGCACCCTGAGAAGCAGCAAGGTGAGCCAGGGACTTTGCGTGCCCCCAAGCCTGCACCCAATCTGCTGGTTTCCCCCCACATAGCACCCGTACACCCCATATTTGCTGTTCGCTGCTCCTTCTGGCATTGCTTGGGCCCTTCACAGTAGTGGGGTATCTGGCCCCTAAAACTTCAAGCATTAAAAATTATTGTAAGTCTTAAAGCCCAAGAACACCATGCTCACCAGACCACCTGCCTTTTCCTGTTTATTTCCCTGTCACCAGTTATGTTATTATATGTGTTTAGGAAAGAGCTGTTTGTGTCTTCAGCATGAATTGGGCCTGTTAAACACCAGTTTCACTCCATTAGCTTGACAGGTTCCTGTCCCTAAAATGAGTTCACCGAAGCAGGATCCACTGGAGTGCAAACCCACCAGCAACAGGTACCACTGGGAGATGATGCTGCTTGAAGCAATGCAGGCCATCAGCTCTATGTGCCATACTTAGGAGTCATCACTTCTGCTAATCGAATATAAGTCGTTCAGGCCATTTGTGAGGTTTCATCTGATCACAAGGCAGGCTCTTATTAATCCCTTATCAATGTACTGCTTTTGATTGAAATCTGTCTTTCTTTCTCTCTCTCTCCACCTCCCCTTCCCCCGGCTCCCTCCCCTGCCCCTTTTCCTTGCTGGACATAACAGACAATGGAAGGGACAGGGCCAAACTGCTCTTCTGCACACAAGAAGCTAATTGTCTGAAAACAACACGTTATTCAAGACCATGGGAGACTGAGGACAGTGGCAGGAGAATGAATATACAAAGTGCCTACTGTTAAGGGCACAGCTTTAAGTGTTTAAATTCAAATCACATTCTCGATTGAGGTTCAAATTTATAGCAAGAACACACACACAAGGGTTTCAGTGTTTTACATAAAATTTCACCCAACTTCTCAGGGTATTCCTGATGGCAGCACATCAGAGCTGAGTGCAAGGGAGACTTGCTTTCCTTAGAGTATGAAGCAAAAATATTGAAGTAGGTTATTTTGGTTTGGGTTGGGTTTATGTGCTCTGTGTTAGTAAATAGAGCAGCCTGTCATATCTAGGCTCTGGTTTTCCGATTGTGAGCTTAGTCCTTGGCTCGAAACACTATTGTTCTTGGACCTTTGCCTTGAGCTGAAGGGCTCAGATGTGGGGAGGAAGACGAGGAACCAAGCTAAAAATAAAGTGAAACAAAATGCTGTTTATTGCTGGGGAGTAGATAATGCTTTCCTAGATGTCTCAGCAGTCCCATCCTTGCAGGCAGTGTGGACTGGCACTGTTTGCTTTCACAAGGTATTCACAGATACTCACCTCGCATGAATATCTGTGTCCCCTACTGCCTTCTGAGTATTTAGCTCTGCTTTAACTGCATTTGCCTGTGCCTGTCACAGCAGCAGAAAGATAAATAGGTTCCACTTTCCATTGCGTGTCAAGCAAAGAACATTTGCATTGCAGATGTAAGAGGCAGATCAAGTTCCTTCACTCCTTTATGTCCATCAGTGTGGCCCCCCAGTGCCTGCTCCTGCCATGGTCCTGTACGCATGGGAGATGCCAAAAGCTATGTGGTCTTTTAAAGACTGGTGCACACACAATGCCTGTGCATACAGGTGGAGGAAATTCTTTCCTGTGAGGGTGGTGATACACTGGAACAGGTTGTCCAGAGCAGCTGTGGCTGCCCCATCCCTGGGGGTGTTTAAGGCCAGGCTGGATGGAGCTATGAATAACCTGGCCTGGTGGGTTGGAACTGGATGATCCTTAAGGTCCCTTCCAACTCAAACTATTCTATGCTCTGCCCAGAACAATACCTGGACCGAAAGCACTCTCTGACCCCATTCACTTACCAATCTCCATGACCAGGCATCCCAGGGAGCACTGGAGGCTGCAGATGTAAGTTGGTGAAGAAGGTATTTCTGCACTAAGGGCTGCAGCACTCACCGCGACAAGACTTTGTGCATGCAGGAGCTGAGCAGATGTTAGATTGCTTATGGGAACAATATCCCCAATTACATTAGATGAGCTGTAAACTGGATGGTGAGACAACTGCTGCTAGTCAGGATTTAGAAGAAAGCTGCTTTTGGACAGGACTTGCCTGATTTTGGGCTTGGAGTACGTGCCTCTAAACCCTTTGCTATTCAAACCCTGTTGGTGCTGGGTACTGGGATAAAAGCGTATGGTTCACTCGGTGCACAGATTACCCTGTTTGAATATAGATGTCATAGAGGTAGAGGTAAAATTTACAGACATCAAAATATTTCCCAAGAAAATAATTTGGCTGAAGTTACCTTTGTATATCAACATCTACTGTCACACAGATAAACATTGGCTCAAGGAAAGATCACAGAGGCCACATCCTCTGCCTCTACAACCACGCTTCTCTTGCACTAAAAAAAATATTCCTGCAGCTCTACAAGCTCAAAGAAAATGGATAGTGTTTCTGTCAGTGATGTGTTGTCAGACTGTTGTGAATAGTTTATGTGCAGTATCAAGAACATGAGGTGCTTGATTTCTGAAATATTTGAACAAGCAGAACATCCGAATCACTTAAATTTTGCGTTTAGTGTCTCAAGAATGAGGCACAATGCATTTTTAGACATTTAAGAGACCTATTAATAATAATATTTCCCTGTATGAGTAAAACACCAGAGTATGGATGATGCCTCTGGGGTCTCTTCCCAGCACATACTGCTTGTGCTCATGAAGTGGGACATTTGTTATCTCCTGAGGATCCAACTATGGCATCTGCACAGAAGGTTCCCAGGTCTGACATTTTGAGTTTGGATACATTATCCTGTTTCTTCTTTTAGGGCAGTTAATTGAGGAGCTGCAGCAAAGCTGCCTTTTCCTAGATGCCCCAAACCTTGGAGGTCCCTTTCCCTTTGCAGCAGTAATTGATAACGTGTGGTCAGATTGCCTCAGAGAGCAGTGTGTTATTAAAAATCGTGCTCTCAAGTAGTGGTTTTGTGAGCCAGAGTGACAGCAAAGGGCAGACAAGCACGTCCCTTGTGTGGAAACTTCAGCCTGGGCATGACTGTCCTGCTGCTAAAGGCAGCTGGTTTTGTGTTCATGTGTGTCCATCAAGTTTCTCTCTCTAAAGGTCTCCTCATGACCAGGAAAAGGGCTTGTGCAATGGGTAATTTTCTTCCTGTGTGGGCAGTTGCTTTAATAAAAGATATAATCTCTTCTTACAAACTTTGTCTCAGTTAGTTGGGAAAGCAGAACAGTAGTTTTACCGCTGTGCGGGCAGGTAAAGCACAGGAATCTGCATCCCAGTTCCATGTCTGTGCCTTACCTTTCTAGAAAATAGGTGGTAGAAGCAAGCCCTAACATTTTTATTTTTTTTTCCAGCAATTAAGGCATTTTGCATTTTGTTTCTCTCCTTCTGGTGCATTTGGTGTCTCATTGATTACTAAACCTTAAACCAATTTACCCCCTTCAGCTTCTGTGTGTTTTAGCTGTGCTGGTAGCAGCAAAGAGCTTCTGGCCAGGTGGGATTCCCATGCTGGCTCCTTCCCTGCAACCACTGGAAATGAGGGCTGTTTGTTGTAAAAGAACAGTGGTTGTACATAATCACAGAATGGTTTGGGTTGGAAGGGACCTTAGAGATCATCCAGTTCCAACCCCCCTGCCATGGGCAGGGACACCTCCTACCAAAGCCCCATCCAGCCTGGCCTTGAACCCCTCCAGGGATGGGGCAACCACAGCTTCTCTGGGCAACCTGTTCCAGTGTCTTACCACCTTCACAGGAAAGAGTTTGTTCCTAAAGAAAGGACCTGGGACAGCTCTCCAAGGACTCATCTAGACGCAGGATGAGGATGTGGCTCATGCCCCAGCTTTCTTTACTGCTGCTCTCAAGTTGAAGTGATTCGTTCTCCCACTACAAGAGAGGTGGTTTCTGGTTAGTCCTATCCTCATCATTTGAGGGTTTTTTGGGGAAAAGAAAAATAAATACACAAAGCTGGCAGCAAGGCAGGCTGGCAGTGCCATCTGTGCTTGCCACCCTTCACCAGCTGGGACCTGCGCTACAGTCTGCAGCCACTGACTGCTGGAGATGCTTGTGAGTGCCAGCTTCAGTATTAAGGGGAGCAAGTTACTGTTGGAAGGAAAAATCCCTGTATAAAACCAACCTCAAAACCAAAATGGGAATGAGGATATTGCCTGGAAGCGTGTGGTGGGAAGAGTGAGCTTTACACAAAACACCCAAGCTGAAGGGGTGGAAGTCGGCAGCATTGCTGTGTTTGTGCCAGCTGAAGGTCTTGCCTTATCTGCTCAAAATGCAGGGACAGATCCATCCAGCTCAAGGTCTGCAAGATGTAACTCTTGGGCAAGGGAAGACGGACAGTGGGCTTCCCTCCTTCACTGAGCTCCTTGAAGGGCTTCCTTGCGCCCCTGGAGGTACAGCAAGGGTGAAACTGGTTCCTTTGCTTAAAGTCTTCATATTACTGTCAAGATTGTCATAAATCCCAGTGTCAACTAAAATGCTGTGATGCTCTTATTCCACTCCAGTTTATTAAAAAAAAAAATAATAAAATAAAATCAGTTTGTCGTCATTCTCCTTGCTCACCTTTTTCAAGGGAAATCAAATCCAACTCCATCCTCTTGTGTTATTACCGAGTGCCACTACACAATGTGATTAAGAGGGTTTGGGGTTTTTTTTTTAACCGGCAGCTACAGAAGTTCTGCTTTTATTGCACAAAATGTGTGATAGATATCAAGGACACTCTCAACCAGTTGTTTGATTTGTGGGCACAACTAATGTAATAACATCTTTGAAAAATTACATTAATTATGACTTTCCCTTGTGTTATGGAAATAGTAAGAAGAGCTTTTTTAGAATATAACAGCAGCCCTTTCTCATGTCCCATACTTTGCAGTGTTCAAACCAATTATCACGTCAGTAAAAACATGAAAACCAGTTTCACTGTTACAGTCATTACTGAGAATACATGGTTGTAGCTGTTGAAAATGTGCTATCTACAGTAACACACATCTTAGTAAATGCCAAAAAAATTTACTTAAAATAATCTTGTATTTTTCAAGCAACCACAGCATTACTAATAACCACTGTGGTGACAAACAAGTGCACTCGCTTCTGTGGTCATGGCTTAAATTCTAATTTTGAGATGAATGTCTGAATTTGGTTGTGTTGATAGATACAGATTTAAAATCTGTATTGTCATAAACGTGAGTAGGGTTTGGCTTGACAGCTGGGAAAACATATTTAAAGATGAGGAGAAATTAATATGAATATGAGGAGCTGTCTAATGCCACCAGGAGCAGAAAGATCAGGTTCTTTCAGTTAATACAAACAGTACATTTACATCCACATCTTAAGACAGGGACCCAGGAGTGACTGAAGGCTACTGTAAAGATGTTTTTGTTGTTAGGCTTTTGTCAGCAAAGGCTGCTGCGGAGAGAGCGTCTATACTGATAAAATTAATCTTCTTCCTGGAGAGCTAAATTTCACAATCAATGTAATTAATACTGTGAAAAGACTGCTGCTGCTGTGAGTTATGTGTGCATCAGGGGCTGTTTTGCCAGCATTGCTCCACTGGTGGGAGAGCATTTTTCTTGTCTTTGCAGCTCCTTGCAGGAGTCTGGCACCACATCTGCTCAATCACCCTGAGACCTGGGGAGGGATTTGAGGGCCCAGAGGCACTGGGACAGAGGCGACCAGCAAAGCGCTCGTGGTGAGGGCACTCAGTATCTGTTTGTCATCGCTGGGATAAGTTTTAGCCCTTCAGTCTGAAGTTCTTGGATGAAGGGATATAATGTACCCTCAGCAAGTTTCCTGATGACACAAAAGTAGAAGGGGTGGCTGACGCCCCAGAAGGCTGCTGGAGAGATGGGCCAAGAGAAATCTAATGAAATTTAACAAAGGCAAGTGTAGGGGGCTGCCC
>BJBW01008666.1:3236-15872 GCA_004320125.1 Scolopax mira
CCCCCCCCCCCCCCCCCCCCCAGATGCCCCCCTCTGGGGGGATACTCACGTTGGAAGTGTGTTCCTTGTAGGCAGCCCGTTCCTGGGGTGAAAGGCTCTGCGGAGACAGGGAAGAGGGTCAGGACACAGAGAAGAGAGGGGAAGGTCTAGCATGGCCCCACCCCCTCCTCACCTATATTTTTTAAAGGCTTTTTAAGTTACAAAATGCCAAAAAAGGGTCTGGACATAGCGGTGGCCCAGGAGGAGGGAGGGTGTGAGGCAGAGACCACACCAAGCATCTCCAAGGA
This sequence comes from Scolopax mira, assembly GCA_004320125.1. Taxonomy (NCBI): domain Eukaryota; kingdom Metazoa; phylum Chordata; class Aves; order Charadriiformes; family Scolopacidae; genus Scolopax; species Scolopax mira. The sequence continues at coordinate 3,524 of BJBW01008666.1, forward strand.
CATCCAACCTCAGAGCCCCTTCCCCTTAACCAGGTTTTGGGGGCTGATTCTCACCTTGAGCCAGATTTCGAGGTGCACCTTGTACTGTTTCTGTTGTTCTTCTGCCAGTTTTTTGTAGTGGTCCTTCTGGCCCTGGGAGATGCGCTGCCAGCGGCTGCCGATCTCCACCATCCGCTCCTTCAGCGGGAGGTGGTTCAGCTCCCCGTTTGACAGCAGCTCCTGGGAGAACTTCTGGTAACCGTTCCTGCAAGGAGAGAGAGAGCACAGAGACCAGATCAGACAGCGTCGATGGAGAACCAGGGTGTCCACCAATCCAACTTTTTGGGCTCCAGACCCCAGGTACTCACATAGGGGGTTTCTTCGGCTCTCCCTGGAACTTCATTTTCTTGGCGGAGTTGGTAGAGCACGGAGGGGCCCGCATCTCGCTCAGCTCCCTCTGAGCCGGAGGAGAGAGAGGGGTCAGGGAGAAGGGGGCAGCAACGGGGGCAGGATGAGGGGTGGGAAGAAGCAGGGACCCACCTCATATCGCTTCTGATCCTCCGCCGCTTTTTTGATCCACATCAGCTTCTCCTTCTTCTCCATGTTGTTCCAAGTGGCCTCCATGGCCTTCAGCGCCTTCCCCCGGTCGTTCTGCAAGACAGACACCCCCCCGCCCATGTTACAGATGAACCCAAGATGCCAGGGGGCTACCGTCGGCTCCACCACGGACCACGGGACACCCACTCCCTTGCTGTGACCCCTCTCCTCCCCGTGGCTCCCAGCCCCAACCTGTCGCCTCGGGTGTGAAAGCCAGGGAGAAGGTCCAAAGCAATTCCTGCTGGTGGGGAGGGAAGATCCCAGTTCCAGCTCCTTTTCTGGCCCACTCCTCACCTTGAAACGAGCCAGGTAGTCTCCGATGACGCTCTGCTGCCAGATCTCCTCGGCTGTTTTGGGTGATTCGGGCAATTTCCCACGCTCCTCTTTATCTGAGCCGTGTTTCTTCTCTGACTGTGCCTTCATCGCCGCCTCCCGCGCTTTGTACTTGGCCTGTGCAGGGTTCAAAGGGGGTGAAGGGACAGTTAGGGACCCCCTTCCAGGAACAAGCCCCCAGCCACCAAGCAGCAGGACGCTGCAGCTTCCCCTGGTGCCATCCCCATGGTAGCACCGGCAGCCCCCACCACGCACACCCACATCTCGGGACTTCCGTTCCCCCCCACCAGAAAAAACAACCATCAAAACAATCAAAAAACATTCTTAAAACTGCCGGGTTTTGACCCAGCAGATCACAAGAGGGAGATGGCACAGCCAAAAGCAGTGCCTGGGTGATGGCTCGCTGGAGCTGTGATGCTCCTGGGGACAATTGTCCCCAAACTGTGGTGCCAGGGGGTGAGCAAAGCCCCTTGCAGCAGGACAAGGAGAAGCGATGCCCAACAGAGACAGGGATGGAGGAGAAGGGTCGGAGACATTACCAACCTTCTTCTTCTCTGAGAGGTCATTCCACATGCGGGCCAGGAGCCGGGTGAGCTCGCTCTCTGACAGCTCCGGCCTCTCCTCCTGCAGCTGCTTCCGCTTCTCCTCCGAGAAGATGAACATGGCGGAGATGGGCCGTTTGGGCTTCTCTGAGCTGGCCTGCAGGAGGGACACAGGGCTGTGGGTTGGGGGTGAGCCCACAGAGGGACCTGCCTTGCACTGGTGGTGGCCTTCAACCCCAGAAAAAATATGGTGAAAGAACCAAGAAGCCCTGGAAGCATCTTGAGATGGCAGCAACCCCATCCTGTGTCTCTGCTGCCCCGTCTCCCCGCTTGCTGCTCTCACCTTGCCGGTCTCTGGTGAGGACTTTTTGGATGCTGGACTCGTTGCTCCTTTCCGGTTGCTGCCCAACATCTTCTCCTCACCCAACACCCGCTGCTGCTCCTCCTCAGGAAGACTCTGGGTGGCACAGGAGGAGACACACCGTTAGACAGCCTGACACTAATGAGCCTTTGACGCAATCGGGGGGTAGGGATGCTGGGGAGCAGGGGAAACCAATACCCTCAGTTGTCCCGATCCCAAAGCCACCCCAGTCAGGCCCTGGGGGTCCCCACTCCTGTGTCACCCCCCCCCAATCAGGCAATATCACTCCTCTCCAGCCCCATCCCCTCCCTGGCTCAGTCTCATTGTCTCATCTGCTTCCTCTCTGCGACGGCAGGGCGGGCAGGTGCCCAGATCTGGGCACACCCTTGGGTTTTCCACCCCCCCCTGCCCTTTGCAGCCGCAGCCAGGGCCACGTCACGTCCGCCCGGGGACCGAGGGTGACACTGGGACGGCCTCGGTGCGGCTCCCCCCCACCTACGCCCCAGCCGAGGGAAGGAAGCGAGAGACTCGCTGCTGCCTGCAAAGCCACAGCCAACAATGGCAACCTCCCCTCCCTCTGCTCACCCCCTGCTTCCCCACCTCCCAGTGCCTGACTGGAAGACACTGGGTCAGGCATTAGGGCAACTGGAGAAGGGCCAAGACCCCGCAGACATCTCTGAGCAGCACCCACGGCTGGGTCCAGCCAGGTTTTGGGGAGAGCAGAATGGGGCAGTATCAGTACACTCCTCGTTTAACCAGTCTCAGCCCCTGGCCAGGGGTCTCTCCCCACATTTGGGGTCTCCAGCACCACCCCCCCATCACTCACCTCCAGGAAGCGGAGCAGCTCGATCTCGTAATCTTTCTTTTTCTGGAGGGAGACGGAGGTGAGCAGTTACACAGAGATTCCCTCACCCCATCCCTGCCTCATGCAGTCCCCAACCCAGCCTCAGCCCCCTGAGCAACAGCATCCTTTACCCAGACCCTCTGCTGGTCCCCCCCCCACGGACTGGGGAGACAGAGGACTAAGGGAGGTGCTCCAGGACCTCTTGGTGGTCAAAACACCAAGAACCAGCACCGAGGAAGGGCAAGGGACTCATTTCTAGCAAGATTTGCAGCTCAAATCCTCCCATCCTACTCCTCCCTTCCAACAGCCCTGCTGCCTGTCCACCTGTCTGTCCATCCTGTCCATCTCTCTGTCCACCCTGGGCTGCTCACCTGATCACACTTTTTGTGGTACGCGTCCTTTTCTTTCTGGGAGAGCAGCTTCCACTGCTGGCTGCACAGCACCATCCGCTCGGTGCTGGGCACGTCTTTCATGTTGGCCATCAGCTCTGCGCAGTACAGGGAGTAGCTGTTCCTGCAACCCATGGAGGGACCCCATCATGAGGGACAACCCACCTCACTCACATCCCCTCTGCGGAGCCGCCTGGGTGCTAAAAGCCCCCCCAAGACCCCCCCTTACTCCTTGGGGAGTCCACAGTGAAGTGCTGTGCCAGAGATGTCTGCATTTTAGGGATGCCCTAACCCGGAGCATCACCATAAACCTTGCTCAGATTCTCCAGGAATGTGTATTTAGTATATATTTAAGGATAGCTTAAAGGTGTCATCAACATGGCATCAGAAAATGATGCTCTCGGGGCTCACAGAGCCCCAGTTTCCTCGTTAGCACGAACCCAACAGCTCGGAGAGGGGACCCATCGCTCGTAGCTGAGTGAGGAGGGACAGTACTCACGGAGGGGGCTTTGTGGGTCGGCCATCAAACTTGTCCTTGAGCTGGCGCTCGGCCTTGGTGAGGGTGGAACGGGTGATGCCCTCCTCGCTGATGTTCAGCTCGGGGTGCTTCTGGATGTAGTCCCGCATGATCTCCTGCAATGGAGGGAGAGCTGTCAGCAGAGGGGCTCCGATCCCCGCCTGGCTGGGGGCCGGAGGAGGAGGAAAGAGAAGCCAACCATCGCCCTAATCATCTCCCCAGGGATTATTTCTCCCTTCCCCAAACCTCGCTGGAGGAGGCAGCGCTCAGACTCGCTAGGGACCTGCAGGGATCTGGCTGAACCCCCGTGCTGGCTATCGGGTGAGGCTGGCTGGCTAGCAGGTGGCTAGCGGCCGGGAGGCAGAGTGGCTCAGAGTGAACATAGAGACGAGTGTGGAGGGGGAACGGGTGAGGCTGCTCCCTACCTCGTACTCCTTCCGCTGTTCCAGGGCCTTATGAATCCATTTCAGCCTCTTTTTATCCGAGAGTTGAGACCACTGCTTGCCCAGCGACTCTTTCACCTCCTTCGTGGTGGCCTGAAAACCCAAAGCCAGAGGTGAGGGCAGAGGGGTAAAATCCAAAAAAATAAGAGGATAAAAAAATTGAAAAATGAAAAAAAGAGGAAAAAAAAAAAAAAAAAAGGCCAAAAAATAGTGTGGGCCGCCATCTTGGACCAGTGGCACCCGACTTGGGGCCACAGGGCGGCTACGAGCCGAGCTGGCGGCTGGGGAAAGGGGTGCGTGTGAGAGGGGGGCTTGGCCAGAGGTGGGTGTCTGTGCTGGAAATCCTTCCTGCCCTGACAAAAAAATATATATTGGGGGTCTGTCTGTATCCCCCAGAGCCTCTTCCAGGTGTGCAGAGCCCTTTCTTACCTCCGTCCAGACTGCTGGGAGCTCCTAGCGGTGTCTTCCATCCCGTTTCCCCCCCAGCCCCTAAAATGCTTCTCTCCTTTCCCCCTCCTCTCCCCCCAGCAGCGGGGTCCAGGACCCCTTCCACACTCACGCTCACACGCACTCCCACCCACCGTACTCACATCTGGACGCACTTTCAAGTAGATCTTCTTCTCATGGTTGTACCACAGCTGCTGGGGGGTCTTGGGTTTTTCAGGGACGTCGGATTTCTTGGCATTCTGGATGAGATCCGGGTGGTCTTCCCTTTACCCAGCACGGAGGTGGGGAAGGGAGAGCATTACCAAGGTTGCAGGTGGAAGGAGAACACCCCCTAAAACTCTCCCGCTAAAGGGTAACCATCACTCCGGGGGCAAAAGCTTTTTTGGAGGGTTTTAGGAATGATTTGAGTTTGCTCCTCCCTGAGGGAGCACCAGCTACAAGCTTCCCCTTTACTGGGCCAAGCTGGGCTGCATCCCTGGAGCCCTGGGAATGCCCGGAACCACCTGGGTCACAGCAACCACGTTCAAAGGGAAGGGCTGGGGGGAACAGGGTGTTTGCTTCAGGCTCCTGCCCTCCTCTTTGCAGGAGCCTAACCCCCAGAGCACAGCTGCTCCTCCGCTCTCTCCCCCTTGCTGAGTCTCCCAGCTGCAGGGCTGCTCCCAGAAAAACTGCTCCCAGCTTCTCCTTGCTCTATTTTTATTTTTTTTTCCATCATCCTCCCTTCCCTTCTGATTTTAAGCCGCAATACCCATCGGGGCTTCCTCTGGGAGCTACACGCAGGAGGGGAGACTGAGTCTGCTGGGGGGGGTGGGTGCTCAGGAAAACATTGGGGGGCTGCCTGCTCACCTGAACCTCGCCAGGTTCCTCTCAAATTCCTGTTTCTCTCGCTGGAAGTCCTGGATGTATTTCATCTGGGGACACAAAGCCACCAGGGAGGTGGAGAGGGACATCAGCACCGGGGAATGGGCAGGTAGAGATATATATATCCCTGTTGATTGGGCACCCCAACACCCCCAAAAGGGTCACGAGGGCTCTCCAGCCCATCAGACTGGTCCTGCAGCTCCCAGCTGAGGGTTTCCAGCCTGCCCAAGTATTTGGAGGCAGGATCTCTCCTCTCCCTGCACCCAAGCAGCCCTGGGCAAGAGGGCACAGCAGGACTTTTTGGCCTGGACCTTTCTTGACAGTGGCAAATCCACCCAGAACAAGAGTTGGGGCATCCAAAATGCCTGTCCGGGATCTCCAGGCTCTGGCCAAGCCCAGGGCCACCTCCAGAGCCGGAGATGGGCAGCTCTTCTCCTCCCAGCATCTTGCACAGCTGGGAGAAGAGCCTGTCCCTCCATCCCTCACTCGGACAGGGCAGTCACGACGGAGCGTGTGATTTAACCCCAGCGTTTAAATACGGATCCACCCAACAGCAAAGTCACCACCCAGGTCCGTCTGGAAGAGACAGACCAACGGACAGACCCAGCCAGCCTCCACCCCACGGATCTCAGGAACCAGGACAGGAAAAGGAAGGGAAGTCCTACTGGTCTGACAGGACTAAACAAGCAACCGGGCTTCTCCCATCAAGAACCGGATTGAGGTTCCAGGCAGAGGCTGGGCTCTGCTGGTTTTACTGGGAGAGCTGGGCAGGCAGAGCCCAGCACACAGAGACACGCAAGGGGCTTGCTGACTCCCTCTCCCCTCCCCGTACCTTTTTCTTCTCGGGAAGCTCCTTGTATTTCTTGGACAGGATCTTGGTGAGATCCAGGTTGCTCATTTCAGGGTGAAGCTTGGCGTATTTGGCCCGCTTCTCCATGAAGAAGCGGAAATAGGGAGTCAGGGGTTTCTTGGGGAAGTCGGGGTGTTTCTGGGGAGACAGCAGAGGGGCAGACACTGAGTGCGGAGCCGGTGGCACCATGGAAGGCACAGCCAAACCCCTCTGGCTCTCAGTTTCCCCCAGTACTGGGGGAGACCTGCCTCCATCCAGCCCTGCCAGTCATCCAGCTCCCTAAGATAGGGACACCCCAGCTTTGCAGGCAAGGGGCAGGGGGAAATACTGGGAAAAACGCCCCCTTCCACAGAAACAACAATATCCCAGGGCTGGGTATCTCGGGAGCAGCCTCCAGCCATCCAGAGCTCTTGTGCCTCAAGAGGGGAAACTGAGGCAGGAAGAGGGAACAGGATCCACCTCCCGGTGGCACAGCATCGGCTGCCCCGGGGGCCACTCCACCCAAAGCAGCACCCAACTCGACCCGGCAGGCCAGGAATAGGATGGCAGCTTCCTGACCCCCCCCGCCCCCCAAACCCGGTGCTAAACTTGGACGCAGGCTGCCAGCAATACAGCCAGCCATATTAAATGTACCCTGGACTTGGCCCGTGCCCAGCGCCCGCGGCCTCCGGAGCCTTGGGCAGCCAGCCGTGGGGATTATGGCCAGTGAGGTGCCTGCAGGGGCTCTAGTGGCACAGCCACCAGGGTCTGGGGTACCACACGGGTGACAGCCCCCCGTCCCGGGGAAGGGGGAGGTCCCTTTTTAGGGCCTGACCCCAATTCCTGCCCGATACCTTGAGCTTCTTGCCCTTGTAAGGATTCTTCACATGCTCTTCAGCGTCCATAATGAGCTCCGTGAGGGTCCGAAATTTCCTGACCTGTGGGGTTAATGAAGGGCCACAAATGTGAAGAGGCTGTGGGCAGGGGACAGGGCAGGTCCCTGTTCTGTTCCACATAAACCCACAGGGTTTTGTGATGCCACCACGCAAACAACCCATCCCCGCACCTCCAAGGGGCTCACAATGCCACCGGCAGCGGGGTGGCATCAGCACTAAGGGCGTTGAATTTGAGTGATTCAAACAGTCCTGGGAAGTCACCAGGATGCTGGGTCCCTCTGGACCCTTCAAAGAACCCTGGGAGGTCACCGGGATGCTGGGTTCCTCTGGACCCTTCAAAGAACCCTGGGAGGTCACTGGGATGCTCCATCCCTCTGGACCCTTCAAAGAACCCTGGGAGGTCACCAGGATGCTCCATCCCTCTGGACCCTTCAAAGAACCCTGGGGAGTCACCAGGATGCTCAATCCCTCTGGACCTTTTAAAGGACCCTGGGAGGTCACCAGGATGCTCCATCCCTCTGGACCCTTCAAAGAACCCTGGGAGGTCACTGGGATGCTCCATCCCTCTGGACCCTTCAAAGAACCCTGGGAGGTCACCAGGATGCTCCATCCCTCTGGACCTTTTAAAGGACCCTGGGAGGTCACCGGGATGCTCAATCCCTCTGGACCCTTCCCGCTGCTTACCTCGTTCGAAATCTCCATCCACTTCATCTTGCACATCTCCCCCGAGAAGTCTTTGAAAGCCACTTTCTCCCAATCCAGGTGGGACTCGGTGGTTTTGAACTTGCTCCCGTCGTTGGAGGGCAGGTTATTCTTCATGCACTCCAGCAGAGTCAGCATGTCCTCCTGCGACCAGCGGTCTGAGCGGCAAAGAAAGAGGCTCAGCAACGGTGACGGGCAGGAGGACACGGGGACTACAGCTCCCGGACCCCCCACGCCGGGACACGTCATCTCCACACGCTGCTTTCTCCAGATGGAAGATCAAAAGGGACTGTGGCTGTTTCCATCACCCTCCAGCAACTTTTTCTGCCGGGGCCAAAACGATCCCAGGCAAAGCTAGAAAATCCACTGGGTGCAAACCAGAGAGACTCGCTCGTCCCAACACGCCATCAGATAAGGTGATGGCTCTGCAGAGCAGGGGGGTATTTCCTACGGGAGCGGAGCGAGATGGGAACACCGTGCTCCCCAGCCAAGGAGGAAATGGGAAAACCCTCTTTTTAAGTGGAAAAGATGTGTTCGGAGCAATGGGAACACACACACCCCCGGTGCTGCTTTTCCTTCAATTTGGAAGGAATTGCCATCACCTCAGACCTAGCTCCATGTTGACCTCTGCCAAGGTCAATGCTCAGATAACACAGAGCTTGGCGGGGGGGGGGGGAAGCAGAGCCCAGCACAGCCCCCCCCCATCTCACAGCGGGGTCCCCACCGGTACAGGGGGGAGGGTTATGCCACCCTAATGTCCCCCCAAGCTGCTGGGAGGAGCATCCCCAGCTTCCATCCAGACAAGCTGCCGGGATGGTGGGACAAGCACGTTGTGAAGCTGGGAATCCTGGAGCAACTGGGAGACTGGGATGGGCAGCAGGAATGATATCCCAGCAGCGAAGGGCCCATCCAGCACCATTTTTGGGGCTGATTCCTCAGCGGGGGAATTCCACTGCTGGGCCGGGGAGAGGAGCCCCGGGTGCTCTGCAAACACGGGTGACCCTGGGGACAAGCATCAGGTCCTGGGAGCGGAAAGAGAGGTCCCCTGGGGACGGGCTGGAGGAGGAGCAGAGCCCCAAGTCGCACGCCCACACAGCCCTGCCTGCTCCAGCAGGGGATGGGCACACGAGCCCACGGGCTCCTGGCCACGGGACTGGCTCTCCACGGTGTCCCCAAGCCACGTCACTGCCAGGGCAAAGACAAGGGCAGAAGGACCACAGAGCATCCCATCGAGATGGGGACGGTGCAGTCGGTCATGGATTTGAGGGGAGCATCTCTCCCTCCACCCCCAGGAAGGAAAAACAAGCCCCCCAAAATACTTCTCCCTCCACTCAAACTCATCACACACGAAACTACCACCTCTGCCCCTCCACCTCCTGACTCCGCATCAGTCCCCTGAAGGGTAAACCACCCCCCCACCCCCCCTGAACCCCAAGTCCCAAGTCCAGGATGTTAAAGGACACGTGGGACCCACGGCCTGGGGCGGGGGAAGCACAGCCAGGAACTGTTCCCCCACCCCATTTCACCTCCTGGAACGGGTTTCAGGGGTCAAGGCTTGAACAGTTTGGGACCTGGATGGTCTCCAGAGTTACCTCATCAGGACCATTAGGGATTAATTGGCAGGGGGGAAAGATGGAAAGAGCCCCCCACATAAAGAAGGGAGCCCAAGGGCTCAGGATATGTCTCCACACTCCCGGCTTCAGAGCTTCAAAATGTCACAAAGGGCAAAAGAAATGGGAAAGCCCTGGCCCCCACAGTGCCTGGGGGGAGACACAGAGCTGGGGGGGCCACCAAACCCAAGATTTTTTCTTCCTATTTTTCCCCATCCACTTTCCAGACACACCACACACACCCCCCCAGGCAAGGACCAACGAGGCAGAATCAGGCCGTGAAGCTGGTGCCAACTTTACTTGCAGAAATTAGGAAAAATAACCAAAAGCAGCACGGCCAGGAAAAACAAGTAGGGATGGAAAAAGGGACAACACACACACCCCCCCAAAACCCACTCCCCATCAGCAAGCCCCGTGCCTCAGTTTCCCCCTTCCAACACAGCAACGCCGCAAGACATTTGGCCCTGCGTGACCCACAACCCCACACCAAAATAACCACAACCCACAGAAACACATTCAAAACCTGTGGAAACCTCCCAAAAGCTGCACCAGCAGTGGGGTGGGGACCCCACGTGCAGCACCCCCTCTTGCCCCCGCATCCCTCTGGCCGGGGTTTGCCGAAAAATGCCGGAATTGAGGATTTCACCCTCCAAGATGAATGGGGCTGCCTGTGCCCTGGGACTGATTTATCCCCGGCTCTCCTGGCATCGGCTGGGCCGGGTCTATATTAGGAAAGCTGCCCCGGTGTAATTAAATCCAGCTCAAGACCCGGCGAAGGACACGTGCTCCGGCCGGGTTCGCTCGGGGCAACAAACCCACTGCGGCAAGGGAGGAAAAATGGGGGGGACCAGGGGGCGAGGAACACCAGATCCCCGCCCTGGGGATTTCCCAGGGGACACACACCGTGAGTTTTTGGGGTAGCAGAACGCTGCTGCCCAAATACCACATAAAACATCCTTTTTCTTTTTTTTTTTTTCCCTCCTTGTTTTCCTCCCCCTTTTCCAATAAAAGCTGAACCTCTGATGTCATCCCCGGGGTCTGGAAGCTGGAGGCCCAAGGTAACGGCTCTGGCTTTTAATGCAGCCCAGATGTGAGCAGGGAAGGCAGCACCTCTATGTGCCAGCTTCCCCCCAAAGCCTCTCAAAACCTTCCCCAAACCCTCCCAAAACACCCCCAAAAAGAGCATCATCCCCACTGCTGCAAGCCAGAGAGAGGGGCTGCCGGTGCACTGCTGTGAGCATCCCTATGCTTTGGGATGGAGAAGAAGCAAATGCCCCACAGCGGGGGTATTCCTGTGGGACCCCCAGGAATGGGCGGGGGGGGGGGAGGCATCTGCAGTGTTGTTGGGGGGGGTTCACTCACCTTGGTTTTTGGGAGCTGTCATTTCCAAGTCTGCAGGGCACTCGGCTTCGCCGTTCATCCTCCACCTGCCTGCGCCCACGCCGGCTCCCTCGCGTCCTACCCGAGATCACTCAGCTCTGCAAGCAAAGGGAGACCCCTGCTAGGTAACCCCCTAATGCCTGGGGGGGCACCCCAACCCCTGACGAGGAGGGGGGGCCTCACCCAGGTGTCCTTTCTCCCTCCCCGAGATAAACAAGGTGCTGGGATCTACCCCACAGCCAGCCCTGAGAGGTTTGGGGGGACTTTGGAGAGGGGGTGCAGGGAGAAGGGGGGTGGGGGAAGATCCTGGGGGGGTTGAGGAGGGGGGATCCAGAATGGCAGCACAATCCCCCCCCACCACCTCCAAGCAGGTAGAGGAGAAAAGGAGGGTGTGGGCAGGGAGAAAGGGTTGGGGGGATCTCTTGGGGGGTGGGGGGGTGCAGGATTTGGGGGGGAATCCCCCTAGATCTGAGGGGAGAAAGGTCCAGGGGGTCTCTCTGAGGTGGGGTGGGAGGGATCCATAAATCCGGGGGTCAGGGGGCCAACAGGGCTCCAAGGGATCTCCCAAAGCGAAGTCACTCTCCTCCCCACCCCCCAAAAAAAGGGGGGGTCTCAAAGGAAGAGACACCATGGATCCCATGAGATCCCTGCTGGGGGGAGAAGAGGGGGAGCAGGATCCAAGGAGGGAGATGCCCATTTGGGGAGCACCCTATGGCCTGGGGGGCACGGGGGGCTCTCGAGGGGGAGAGATATTTCAACAGGGGGAAGCTCTAAGGGAAGGATTTCCCCCCACCCAAGATCCCAGGGGGAAGGATCTTACAGCCCCAAGGGGGGAGCAGGCGAGAAGCCTCCGTGGGGGGACCCCAGAATTTGGGGGGGACCCCCGGGGGATGAGTAGGGATAGAGCCTCGAGAAGAGATAGCCCCAGGGGGACAGGCCACAGGCCTGGGACAGGCCCTGGGCATGGGGGGGGGGGTCCCAGGGGGAATCCAGGCCTGGAGCGGGGGGGATCCCAGCAATATTGGGGTGGATCTTAAGGGGGATCCAGGCTCTGGGGGGGGCCTGGGAGAGACCTGGGTCTGGGGGGAGGGTCCCTGGTCCAGAAGGAGGGTCACCCCTGGGGAGCCATGGGGGATCACCCTGAGGGGGAGCAGGTCCCAGCACCCCCGGGGGCTGGGGGTGGATCGGGAATTGCTCCAGGGGACCAAACCCCCCCGGGTGGGATGGGGATCGCCCCAGGGTGGGAGCAGCCCCCCCGGGGAAGGGAATTGGGGATGGCCCTGGGGGGTGCACAACCCACCAGGCCCTGGGAGGGACGAGTCATATCAGTCCCAGGGAGGGGTGGGGGGTGGCAGGTCTAGGACCACTTCGGGGGGAGATTGACCCCCCAAGGTGGGGGGATTGGGGGATTGCCCCGGGGGGCGGGATCAGCCCCTGGGGGGTGGATCTGGGACCACCTCGGGGATGACAGGGGATCACCCAGGGGGGTGTGGGTGTCAGAGATCACCCCAGGGTGAGATGAGCCTTCGGGGGAAGGGGGTGGATGGAGGATTGCCCCGGGGGGTGGATTTGGGACCACCTGGAGGGGGGGACGAGGGGGGGGGGCGGGGGCGAGGAAA